>PVIY010007039.1:0-84169 GCA_004026745.1 Myrmecophaga tridactyla
GATTAGGTCATGATCACGTCAGCTGCATCCACAGCTGATTCCATTTGTAATCAGCCAAAGGGGAGTGTCTTCTACAATTAGTGATGCTAAATCTAATCATGGGAAGCCTTTTAAGGAGGACTCAGAGGAGACAGGCCCCATTCCTGCTTCGGCTGGTGAGCCTCTCCTGTGGAGTTCATCCAGACCCTCCATCGGAGTCGTCGGCTTTGCAGCCTGCCCTGTGGATTTTGGACTCTGAGTTCCTGCGGTCACGTGAGACACTTTTATAAATTTTATATTTGCAAGTGTTCCCTGTTGATTCTGTTTCTCTAGAGAACCCTAACTAATACACTTACCTATAGTAATTATGCATAAGTGTTACTTCCAGATAACCTCTTTTCTTGCTCCAATGTGGCCTCTCTCCCTAAGCCCAACTCTTCAAGGAAAATCACTACCCTCTCCCCTACATGGGACATGACGTCCAGGGATATAATCAACCTGATAACATAGGACATGATTCCCAGGGATGAGACTGACACTGGCACATTGGGATCAACAATGCCTTCCTGACAAAAAGGGGGAGAAGATATGTAACAAAAGAAGGTGCTAGTGGCTAAGAGAGTTCAAATGTAGTTGAGAGGCTATTCTGGAGGCAACTCTTATGCAAGCTTCAGCTGGATATTGCTAATTGCCATGGTTAGCCAACCCCCAACCAATATCATTCCTGGGCTTTATCTGAGATCTTACAAATATTGCATGCATTAAGTTTACTTTTCAGAAACCTAAAACCTTCTGATGGTTCCTAGGCCAGATAAGTCCTGAAACCCAGAGGTGCCAGTATGTACAGAAACATGAACTACTTCTATCCCCCATCCCAAATTGATAACACCCCTTTCAACATGAAAAAAATTTGAATGGGTATAACCTAAATACCCCTAAAGATTGGGAGAAGAATCAAAGGAGAAGGAGGAGCTATAATAGAGAAGTTAGGATTTAATACATGAGTGTGACTACCCAATCATTAATAGTCTCCAGTGTCTTGGAGCAGCTAGAAGGAAAAATCTGAAATTGTGGAACTGTAACTCATAGCAAACTTTGAAATGTGTTCTAAAACTACATGTTAAAATGTACTTTGAATTATATTGTTGTATGCATATATGTTATATTTCATAATAAAAATCCTTTATGATTAGAAAAGAAGCATTTGATAAATTTCAACATCCTTCCATGATCAAAACTCAACAACTTAAGAATACAAATGATATTTCTTCCTCAACCTGATAAAAAAAGAACAGGACATCATGATGTAAAAATATGCACCAACATAAATAAATCTCAAATTCATTGTGATACCTGAAAGATGCTAGACTCATTAAAAGTAACTCTCTGTGATTCCATTTATGCTACATTCTGGAGAAGAAAACAGATCTACGGGCTGCCAGGGGATGAAGGAGGAAGGAAAAGTTGACTACACAGCAGTACTGGGGAAATTTTTAGAGTGGTGAAAATGTTCTAACCTTCATAGAGATGTAGGTTACATGATTGTAAGCATTTTAAAGAATCATAGAATTGTACCTCAAAAAAAGATGAATTTATGTTATGTAAATTATATATCAATAAGCCTGATTTTTAGAACTCAAATATATTAAGACCTGAAATAATTCAAGCAGCTTTGCACTGTCATTTGATTAGTTTCTGATTGAATTATCGTGCTCTCTTCCCTCATCCCATGTTGTGTACATTAAAAAATATGAAATATCACATCAACATAATTAAAATTCTTTTTCATTCTCAATAAAAATTGTTTGCATCCTGATGTCTCAAATATTTAAGTAGTTGCCAAATTCCCCTCATTTGTATCTGCCCTTTTTTCCCAAACAAGCATAACTCCTGTATCTGTAGAAAATCTTAGGTCCCTCTTCTCTCTTTGACATATTCCAACATATTTCATCCTTTCTCTTTTGTATATCTTTAATAAACTCTTTTTCCAGCTACTCTTTTTTATCAGGTAACTCTACCTTAAGATATCAAACTTATAAAACTTATAATAGATGTCACATGGTTTGTTCCACATGTGTCCTAGAAGTGAAATAATGATGCCATATTTTTTTATTCCTGACATTTCAAAGAACATCACTCAAAAATATTTTTGATATGTTTGCCAGAAGTCAATTGTAAGAGGCAGTTTAATTATCATTTCAGATAATCAGAGAGTTTTCACCTCCATTCCAAGTTATGCCACCCTCCCTGCATGTCAGACACATGTGCACCATCTCCCTTTTGCTCAGATATTCTCCCAATGTAATATGCCCAGCAGCCCATATAAACCATGTCCTTTCTCCAAAGGCCAGGTAACAGCCTACTGTCCCTCTCATCTCTTTACCCACTCTTCGGACTTGTATCAAATTTTTTCCTTCTCCAAACACTTTGCACCATCATAACATATTATAGCAGCGGTAAAATACATTAGCTTAATTTGGTCTCTAAATCTTGGGTATTTAGAAACTTTTATATTTATTCATGATCATAGAGGTTTCTTATTTTAAAGTAAGTAATCACTATGAACTGTAGAATTAACAGTTAGTCTTCAAACAAACCTGAACGATGCCAACAGAATGATAAGGAGAGCACATTGTAGACATGAAAGCAAGGCCCACAGTAGTTCCAGAAAGTTCTGTTGCCCTGAAAGAAAGTAAGAAGTTGATATAACCAACTCATGATTCTAAGCTATATTTTTAATAGAGAATTCATCCAGAGGTCTAGTTTGTTAGCAGACATCGCAAACTTTCATTCTTAAATTTTCCCTTCAGCTTTTGAATTTGCATAAGACACATTTTCCCTCACAGAATGGTTCTCATATCACCTGAAATCCAAGTATTCGGGTGTAATCGCTTTGAATATTTGATATCTCTCACTCATGACTATTCTATTTTCATTGTGAAATTCATCCTTTACCAAGAAAAAAAGAGTATGTTTTATTTGGTCCTAATAAATATCCCTCTTCCTCTCTAGATATGAAATATCTCATTTTAATACTAGTGCTGCCACCCTTGCTTTTTTATATATTTATATATATATGTAATTTTCATATATTTTCTGATATATATTTTTACGTGCATTTACTGCTGTTTTCCTTCAACATTTTAGAAGGATTGGGGGTTTTGGCCCATTCTGAAAGTATCTGTGTTTTACTAAACAGGGATTCAAATCATTCACATTTATTTATATAAATGATATGTTTGGTCTTACATAATTTTGTTTCTCATTAAATTTGTAATGATTTGTTTTTTTATTTTGCTTTCTGTAGAAAATTCTGGTCTCTGATTCTTGTAGTGGATACATTTAAATTTAAAATTGAGCCTATATTTTTCTATATATCAACATCAAGAGTGAAAAGTATGACCTCCCTACGCCAAATGAGGAAATTCCTCCCATTTTCCATACCCTACCAAAGAGCTTTATCTCTTTATTTAATCTGAGATTTCAGATTATTTTTTATTTTGAAATCGTATTTTATATTATGCATATTTTAAAGATTTATAACATTTCTGTTCTTATTTGAAACTATATAACAAAGTTATTTATACTTAATTTTACATTTGTGTGATTTCAATTTTACCACTAGCTCACTTAGAGAAAATAAAACTTTCCCCTATTCTGGAGTTACTTATTTTGGTTCCTCTTCTTAGTGAGTAAAGTAGATTTATAGTCTAGGATTCTAAACAGGTTATGCCCTGTTATAGGTATCTTTCATTAACTTTTCTAACACATTTTAAGACTCTTAATTTACAAATGGAAAGAAAAGGTCCTTCCATCATATCTTTATTAGTACCTTTATCCTGTTTTTTCCTTGGTATCTTCCAGAAATATACTCTTAGTATTCAAATACCATTTTTTTTACCTATACATCTGTCATTTTTTCTATGCTTTTTCCCTTTCTACCCTTTTCCTCTACAATATGAGAGTACATGGAACTTTGCAATTTGAGTATATCCTCTGGAGCCTTTGTGGTAGGAGTTCAAGTTCCTTACTACTCACTAGCTATGAGATGTTGAAAAATCACTAAACCTCTCCATAAAGAATGAGTTCCATTACCTGGTGCGCCCATTAGCCTAGAATTAATGACTCATGGAAGATACTCTTCAAAGATGAACCTCCAATGAGTCCATCTTGCAGTATTCATGCCCTTTTGTAGTATCTTCCCCTCGAATCCTGGTTAAGTGGGAAGAAACTTTAAAGCTATCTCCTAGACATCTTGGAATATTTAGGATGATTTGTTAACTAGCAATAGAAAACCAGCCTAGAATATTAATTCTGGCAGGACTTAGGAGAACTCCCCAATAATTTCATCACTCCTTCCTGCAGCCTTCTGATTCCAACTGCAAATGCTACAGAATTTCATTGATTTTTTTTCAGTAGTCTTGTGTAATTTACAGTCATTGCATTTCTTTCCTTGATCTTTTAATTGGTCATTTCACAGAATGGTACAGATGAGGAATTAGAAGATAATACTTAAATTTCCTTCTATCCAAAAAGCTTCTCCTTACTAGAGCTTAACAAGCAGGAATTCTTTTTAAACACAGAATATAAATCCCTCTTCCCATTATCTAAATTTATCTCTCCTTTCTGTACCCTCAATAGAGCAGACAAAACTTTTTATGAATCTTTGCTGTTATTGGCTTATCTATTGAAAATGAAAATCCTTGGATCAAAATAAAGGCATATTTAAAGATCCAAATGAGTGCTTTATTGGCTGCTGTATGTGTAAAACCAACTATGAAGTACTTTCCTCTCACCTTATACCTTCAGATATCACTTACTTTGCCAAGGTTTTGAAAAGTTTTTATGCTGAATATCACGTAGTTTGCAAAGGGGGAAATCTATACATACGTGATTAACTGAGCAATATCATGGCGCTTTCTTCTTGGGAGGATATTTCCCCTCCATTTGGAAAAATTTTCCAAGGTGATGCTTGCATTCGGGGATATCTCTATCTTGTCCTTGTCTGTCCATATTTCCATACCAACTAAGGCCACATGAGTATTGAGCTTTTTGTAAAGCTGCCAAAGAGAGTAAATGGCAAAACAATGACTTATGATATGATACTATCTTTTAACATCCCCAATATATTTTATGTTTACGTATTTTTATTTTTTATTTTTTTACTTTTTTTGTCATGGGCAAGCTCCAGGAACCCGGGTCTCTGGCATGGCAGACAAGAATTCTGCCACTGAGCCACCGCTGCACTGCCCCTCAATGTACTTTATATTTTCAAAGTTTTAGCAGCAGTATAAAACCTTTTTTTTCCAACCATATTTGTGAGACAGAAGTTACCATCTCTTTTGCAGACCCTATCATCCCCATTCAAAGGCAAGCCAGATGCCCTTAGATGCTTTGGTCTGTAAGCTCCTTTTGTGGTTCAAAGGCCCTGTAGAAAGAAACTTTTTCTGCTTTGAAACTCAAGAAATTATAATTTTGTGTTAGTAGTTTATTATTATGTCTTCATTTTAAGTACATTTACTCATATGCTTTTGAACATTTTCAAAGGCACAATATTTCAGAATTACAAAGTTGGCTCAATGATGATTTGAGCATTGAAGGAGGACCATGCTACATGAAAAACACAATAAGATAAGTGTCTCTAAATTTTAAAACAGGACTGAAATAAAAAACCACAATGCATGTGCAATAAACCTTAGAAAGTAAGAGTTAATTTTATGAGACATTAAAAGATGAAAACTTAACTGACTGGTAGGGTTAATTAAACTGTGCAGTGATAGGACTTTTTATGGGGCAACTTTCTGCTAAGAAACTTGAAGACAATTAAAAATAAAATAGTTTGGAAAGCAAAACATTCAGGATTGTAATGATCACCAAAGAGAAATACAAATCCATCCAGACTATGATCCATCCCTCAACTTTCCTGTTCCTACATGCTTTATTTTAGTCACCTGATAAAACCCCAGCCCTGGTCAAAACCACCTCTCCACAACTTCTGTCCCCCATTATGCCCCTGAAGACACACTGGTAAAACACACAAGTCAGCTGACGATTAACCAGTAGGTGATCCTTACTCTCCCCAGCAAACCTGCTGCATTCTCAAAATCCACTCATTCTCATAGTCTTCAGCAACATTTTTCCATACCCACTTCTCTCTCTTAGAGAGAGCTTTATCAATGTAACCATTAAATCCAATGACCAACTCTCAGTCCCCAGTAAATATAACCATGCTTCTTTACATGTACCTACTTAAAACAGATGCCCATGCTTCCAAATTCACTGCCAGTATAGAAATAATCAGAAGAGAACTTCCTCCATTTCCCTCCACCACATCTACACTCATCCAAATGCTCTATACCTCCTCTGCGATGTAAGCCTACGGGCAACTTCCCAACTGTACTAGATCTCACATCTCTCCCTCAATCAAGATAATATTCCAACAGTTGTCTCCTTCCTGCATTATCCACATTTAGTTTTCCATCAGGTCATTCCCATCAGCATAAAAGCAAACTGTAATTTGATCCATTTTTAGGTAGAAAAAATTAAACCCCTCATAATACCACTTCCCACTCTAATCTGTGCCCCATTTCTCTCCTCCCTTTTGTAACAAAACTCTTGTATACTCTCTAACCATGCTTTTGCTCTTACAGTCCAAAGCAACTGGCTTTATCAATGTAACCATTAAATCCAATGACCAAATCTCAGTCCCCAGAAGTATTTGACATCATTGATTATCCCTGTCCCTTGATACTTTTCTGTTTCAATTAACTTTCAGAACAACACTTTCCCCTGATTTTCCTCCTACCTGACTGTTGATTTCTTCTTGGTCTCTGGCAGTTTCTCCTCTACTTTGCTGTCTAATTAAAGAAGGCTTCCAGAGCTCAGTCCTTGGGTTTCTTCCCTACTTATCTACACCCACTTCCTTGATGACCTTATACCAGGGGTCAGCAAACATTTTCTGTAAAGGGCCTGATAGTAAATATTTTAGGATTTGTAGCCCAGATGATCTCTATTGCAACTTCTCACCCCTGCCATCATAAAGGGAAAGCAGCCAAATATAGTATGGAAACAAATGGGCATGACTGTGTTCTACTAAAACTTTATTTGAAAACATAGCATTTGGCCCACAGACTGTAGATTGCTGACTTCTGTCTTATGCCATCTATATCATCTGAAGACTTAGAGATTTATATCGTTATGCAGATTTCAGGGTATATTCTCTAGCCCTGAACTCCAATCATGTCTATTCAACCATCTGTTCAGCGTATTCACTTAATTCTCTCAAATGTAGTGTGTCCAAAATAGAAACCCCAATCTTTCTCTCTAGTCATTTTCTCTATCATTCTTCCTCGACCTGAAGTTGCACAAATCAGAATCTCAAAGTTACTTTGACTCCTTATTCTTTTTTCTCCTATCCCTGGCTCCCCATAAACCCTGTTGACTATATCCAGAGCTCAGCTAGTCGCATCAAACCTATTACCACTTTTATGCAAGCCACCATAATTTCTTGCCCTGAATTATGTCACAGTTCTCCTAACTGGTCTTCTTGCTTCTGCCCTTGCTTTTCTTCAGGTTATTTTCAGCATAACGGTTAACAATATCTTTAAAGAACATCTTTACAGGTATTTCTTTGAAATAATCTAATCATGTTACTTCTCAGTTCAGGCTCTCCAATATTTTCTTGTTTCATACAGAACAACAAAGACCTTACACAGGCCCACAAAGGCCTTCATGAGCCTGCACGGTGGCTACCACCACCTCTCAGAGATCATCTCCTCCCACCCTCACCCTGGCTCCCTCTATTCCAGCCACACAAGCCTCTGTGCTGTTGTTCAGACATGACAGGCAAGGTCCTGCCCTCAAGGCTTTTGCTTCTTGCTCTTCCTCTGCCTTGAATCCTCTTCCCTGAAGAGCTGGCACTTATCTCCTTTCCATAGACTACAGCACCCATGAGGCAGCATCTCTCTTTTTATCAGGCCTTATTTTTCTCTATGGCACTTATCACCATCTGGTATGCTATATATTTTACTTTCTATATTTTCAGTTTGTTTCCCTGAACAAGAATGTAAACTCCTTGAAGGAAGGGATATTTGTCTCTTTTCTTCATTACTTTATCTTGTAACATAGAAAATTACCTGGTACAAAGTAGGTACCCAGTAAATATAACCAGCTCTTGGGGTTTCTTAGAAAATCAGTGTATCTTTATGGTGAGAGGAAGAGATGTGGTCTTGCTCATTGAATCTACCCTCATTTTCTTTATATCCTTACAGTATTTATGGGATTCCACAAAATAACTCATCCGTTTCAAATGAAGCTTGCCAATTATCTGTTCAACTAATAAGAAATTAACAAGATTTAATTATAAAGGATACAAAAAACCTTTAAAATTTTTCTGTAATCTAAAAATGATAAAATCATGTTTAAAGAACATAGAACCAACAGTTTTATGAATGAGATGGGCTTTGGAATTTAAGAGATCTAAGAGAAGCCAATCAATAGCATCATTGCAAGGGTCTTGACTCTCCCTCCCTGTTTTTCATGAGCAGTCATAGAAAACACCCAATGACAACTCCCAGGAAATTGGCTGAAATTACATTTAAGAAATATATCATACCATGTTGACGTAATTGGCCATCTCAAAAACCCTCTTTCTTATTTTCTCTGGATTTTTATTGTATTTTTTAAACTAAAAGCAAGACAAAAAAATGGACATTAATAGAAATCAATTTAATTGGAAGATTTAAAAGACAATCTCAGCTTATATCTCATTATCAATAATAATTAAGGATCAGTTATAAAAGTTAACACTTGTAAGTTACAAACAAATTGTTTCCTTACTTTAACAACTAGATTAAGGCATTTGGGAGAAAATATGATGTCTTATCACTTGAAGAACTTGTTCGGTGTAAGGCTGTAAGGAATGCCCCAAACATATTTTCAGTTAAATATCATACTATCTACACCATGCAGATTCAGTCCAAAGAATAGCTTATTCATTTAAAAAATGTGAACAAAAATGAATTTAATATAATGAGAGATCAAAGTTTTAGGATCTGAACTAATTAATTTACCCATAATTTTGTGGCACGAGATTTTTCTTTTTGATTTTACACATGTGGACGTCATTCTTAGAAAACCCAATATATGAAAATACATTCTTATAAAAGAAAACAGTGAATTTACCAAAGACTTGTCTTTTTCAGAGGATTCCATTCAAAATTATTTTTATATTTATGACTCCCTGATGAGCATAATATCTAGTTTATAAATGGCAGTACTACTTGACAGAAGATAATGTGAGAAGGAATTTAATTGGAAGCTATGCAATAGCTCTTCAAACAATAAGAAAAGAGCATTATAGTGCACAAATTCAATTTTTTACATATCACATCAGGTGCACATTTCTGAAAAAGAGAAATCATATCTGCTTGATTAAAAATGTCAAATTTCACAGGTTCAAAGCAATTTGTAAACGTAGCTCCTATTCATGATATTTTAAACTGATTCAGAACATTTAATATCGCAAATAAATTTATGTAGAGAGAGGTTTATCTGCAATTATCTGATATAATTACCTCACCATTATCCAGGACCAAATAATATTCTATGTATTTTTTATGTTCCTGGACTTTCCGGTCTTTCAGTTTCTGAAACATAAGGAGGAGAATTACTAAGATGATATCTTTCTTGTGGTAGTCACTCTTATTTGAAATGTGTCATTTTATAAGAGGATAACTAGTAGCTGAGAGTAAAAGAAGAAAGTGTTACCATTTTAACTCCAATTCAACGGCCAGCATTACTTATAGACTGGACTCAGAATGTTAGAATTACAAGAGACATCAGTAACGTCCATTTGACCCCTTCATTTCACCACAATTTAAATGACTACACAAATAATTGGTGTGAGAGTTGGAACTAAAACCAAAATCTTTTGATGGTTTGAACATATACTTTCCTGGTCATCCTGCCAGAAATAGGGAAACTTTGACCTCAGCATTCTCCTACTGTCTTTTGTAGTAGCCTTTTATTCCTATCTTGGTGACATGCCCTCTTTAATTGCACTCAGTGCCCAGAGTTGCCATGGACCCTAGTCTGCTCTTTTTGCTTCAGGCAGCCTTGGATCAGGCAGCACACATTCTAAGCTTCCTTATTTTCTCTGAAAAAAAAAAAAGCTTTACATAGTGGATTGTCCCATTGACAGTAGCAGACACAATATTCATAGTAAATAATAAGCCATCAAATTGTATACATTTTTGTGTACATAGTGTACACGTATATATTTTGCATTTTTGGCAATTCTGACTTTTTCAGAGGTAAAACAGCTTCCATTAATGAGAACAAATTACAGGAGGTAGACTTTCAGGTATTATCCAGTGAGATATGTACTTTCACCCCCATCCCACCCTCCCCAGGAGCAACCTGTGTCCTGACACAGCTTGTGTCCTGACACTGTGTCCTGACACAGCTCTGGGTGCTAAGGATACAGCAGTGAAATAGACACAGTCCATGTGCTTAAAGCCCTCACAATAGACAAACAAATATAGAAACATCAGAGGGTTAAACAGGGTGATATGTTATTGGGTGTCTGGGTAGTTATTTCAGAATAGATAGCTAAGGAACATTTCTCTAAATAGTTGGCCCTTAAGCAGACATATTAATGAAAATGAGCAACCAAAAGTGGGTGGATAAATAGATAATTCTAGGCAGAGGAGAAAACTAGCAAAAAGAATCTAAGGTAACCCGATATTGGAAAAATAGTGTTTATCAAAACATAAACAGGAGGTCCGGAGAGGCTGTGGAGGAGATTAGAGAGGCAGGTGGGGCTTTAATCACATAGGAATTCGTAATCCATGGGCAGGTGTTTGAATTTTGTATTAAATGAAATGGGATGCCAGTAGAGGGCTTTAAGCAGAGAAGAAACATGCTGTGATTTACAATTAAAAGAAAAATCACTCCACCTAGAATGAGTTCTACTGAGGTAGGAGTGGACTTGGGAAGGTCAGATAGAGGTTGTTGCCATAGTTATTGTGAGATGGATGGTATGTGGTGGGAGTCATGAAAAGGGAGCTGAGTGAAAGACCTGGAATATGTTTAGAGACACATAATTACAACCATCACATGAGGAGGGATGAAGGAAAGCAGGACCAAGGATAACTTCCTGATTGGGCTTGAACAAATGGTGAATGATGGTACTATTAACTGAGACGGGAGAGAAAAAGAGCACAGGAGGCTTTGTGTGGCCTCTGGAAATCAGTAGTTTTATTTTGAACACATGAAGTTTTTGGTATTAGACATTCAAATGGATGCATCAAGTAAGTAGTCATTAATTATAAGAGTCTGGCCTTTGGGAAAGAGGCCGAGACTGGAGATATACATTAATTAATATATAGCTCCTATTAAATAAGACAGAGAACAGGATGATTACTAGGAAAAATGTATGGATAAAGCAAAGAAACAGATCGAGGATTGAGCTTTGTGAGGTCCTCTACTATTCAGTGGTCAGCCTGAAGATGGTACCAACAAAAGGAACTGAAAAGGAGCAGCACTTGTGGAGTAGGAAGAAAACCAAAACAATATGACATCATGAAAGGCAAAACCGTTTCCACATGGGTTCAGAGGAACTGAGAGAGAGGGAACAAAGGCCTGTAACCAGGTAAATCAGGGGGCCAAAATTTATGGGAGCATATAAAGGTATAGTTAGGTGTGGTTCTGGGTTCTCAACTATCACTGCTAGAATTTAAATCCACAGTAAATGGAACCAGAAAGACTAATTCTGTCCAGTACTTACGGATTCTGAGGACATTAGAAGAGGTTGAATTTGAAGAGGATCCTGAAGGACTTAAAATTAATAATGACTAAAATATTTTGAAGTGCACTTCACAGTTTTAAAAAAACCATAATCATTTTCTTCTGTGACTAGAAGTAGAATTCCATACATGAAAAACGATTCTAAGATCCTATGGACAGATACTAAATCCATTCTGCTCACTGTTTTTCCCCATCACATATGGCAGTACTTTAAGAAAGATGTGTTGAATGAATTCATGAAGACAGCTGGTATTCTGTCTCAAAATATTAATACTAATTTACACCTTTGTGCTTTGTTATTGGTTTCAGAGAGTATTGTGAAAATTGCCTGTTCCTAGAGGACAGGTTGTATCTTAAAGTGCTTGTTAATCCTTGCATGTTGATAATAGTTGTGCCACAAGAACTTGCTAAATGAACCACCAATATATAGCAAGTTTCTTTTTTGTTTTTTTTTTCACATGGGTAGACACCGGGAAGCGAACCCGGGTCCTCTGGCATGGCAGGCAAGCATTCTTGCCTGCTGAGCCACCGTGGCCCTATAGCAAGTTGTTATGATTAGCATCTCTAATAGCTTACTGTTTTCAACAATGACTGTTAACTTTCATTCAATTGCAGCTGCTAAGACTGAAATGCAGGGCAGCCAGGACAGGATTCTGAAGAGCACTGCAGGGAAAAAAATTAAAGTTATCCATACAATCAGAGTGTTGGCAGGTGGGGCCACATTGCGCCGAGATCCATGTGCCCATAACACATCATCTATCCCACAGGTGCTGTTAGTACTCTTCTCATAAAGGTCATGCTTGAAGAGTGCGTGCTCCTGTCCATCCTGATTTGTGGAGTGTAAAGGTTCAATGTAGTACCTTTGATCTCCCTGACTGAAGTAGCCCCTGAAAAACATGAGAAGTCAGGCTTTTTAACAAAGTGTTCCTGCATTTGGGTTTATAGACTTCTAGACATCCAAAATATAACCTTATGGAATTGCTAGTCTATGACAAAGCAGTTCAAGTTCATGGCAATAGAATACAGTGAAAAGTTATAGTTGAAGATACCCTTAGAGATGCTTAAAATGATTTCCTTCATGAAGAAGTGGGACCTGTTGGAGAGAAGCGATTACTGCAATGTTATACAGCTAGCCCAGGTCATTTCCATTCTAGTGGTGGAAATGTCCCAATTCTCATATCACTGTTCTTCCAATTTCCATGTTTTGACTGTGCTAAAAATGCACTAGAAAAAACAGGAACTGTGTATTTTTTAGGTCTTTTATTGGTTCAAACCTGGATCTCACTTATTAGCTGTGACACCATGGGAAAATTCCATAAACCCACATAACTTCAGTTTCTTCATTTATAAAATAGGAATAATACCTACCTAATAGGATGATTATAAGTATTAAAGAAGATAACACAAAACATATGATCAATGAATATTATCAATTTCTTCTCAATTCTCTCTGCTGAGGCCCTGAGCTAAGATTCACTCAACCAAAACATGGAGCAGCACCCGGCATTATTAGGCATTGGCCTAAGGGCAGATGATAAAAAAAAGAGACATGGTCTGTCCTCTTATGAGTTTATATTCAAATGAAGAAGATGGATGTGTACCAAATATTCCCGGAAACATGTAATTACAAACAGATAATCGCTATGAAGAAAAGTTGGAGATCTCTAAGAGCATATAATAAAAGAGACTGGATTAAGTGTACATATAATTAGAAGAGAGCTAGAGTGGATGCAGGGAGACGAGTTAGGTGGTATACTAAAATGGCCTGCATAAATGATCATGGTAGTTTGGTCCAGGGTATGGCAGATTCTCAGAAAATATTTAGACTATATCATTAATAGGGCTTAATAATGGATTAAATGGGAAGTTGAGAAGTGAGAATTCATGAAGGAGCCTAGGTTATTGAATTGGGCATGCAGTTGATTGATCATACCATACAATTGAGCTAAGAACACTGGTAAAATACAAAACTTGGGAGAAAAAACACTAGTTTTCTCTGGGACATATTGAGTTTAAAGTTTATTTAATTTATCTAACTGGGATAAAGAAAAGGAGCTTAGATAATCAAGTCTGGGCATCAGAAGAGAAGTCTTAATGTAGACAGATGCATGGGAAGTAAAAAAACATACAAAAAGAAATGAATGTCATAGGCATGGATAAGAAGCTAGAGAGAAAGTTTAGAATAAGGAGAGGAGATAGAGTGGAACACAAATTCCCTAAAGAATCTGACTCAAAGAATGGAACTCAAAAATGTATAATTTAAAAAACCATTCTGCAAAGAATTCTAAAGTGGAATTTACAAATCACTCTCAAGATAAGGGATATTTCCCTCAAATTTCAACAGTTTTGAGTCCTTTGGATACATATGCAACTATAGTAAAATTAATTATATTTAAGATTCTTTAGGTTTATAAAAAGTACACCCCAATCACAGGTCAATGAAAAACATCCACAAAGTCTTACCGTAGACCCCTACATGTGCTGATGCTAGCATCAGAAACTTTTTCATTAAGGATGTGTCCTTGGTAATAGCAGTTATCCTAAAGAAAAGGAAAAAAAGAGTTTTGTAAAGGAAGATGTGCTAAATTTGAATTTAAAATCTTGAAACACAATCTATAATGCTTTTAAACCATTTTCTGCTGAACAATAGTCAACTTAAAGACGTAAAAAGAACCAAAAAATATCTTTTTTATGGTAAAATCTTTAAATTTTAGTCAATGATATCCAAACACTTAGAGAGTATTAACTAAAGTTGGTGTTGCTGGACAAAGATAATAGGGCTGAATACTGTTCGGAGGAAACAAACTTACATAGGTAAATTTAAACACTGCATCCACAAAACATCAGATATTCATTCTTCCCCTTGGCTGGTTGCTAAATTTTTCTAATGAAGACCTACAAGCTCCTCCTGATGTTTTTTGTTTGTTGGTTTGTTTGTGTTTTTTAATCCAAAGAATTCCACCAAAGTCACTGGATCAGCACCATATTCCCTGCTTCCAATTGGAGTAAAATTCCATCCTAAAACTTTTTCTTGTAGGTGTTCAAGCAAGGAGACTGTCCTACTTTGAGACAGAAGAGGAGTTGCTTCACGTAAAACTTAGTATCAATGATATAGAAGAGAATTCTTAAAGGGCTTCTAAGTAGAGAATGGAGATAGGGAAAGAAAACAATGATAATTTATCTCTCACAAATGCAGAACACTGTGAATTGCTCAGTCAGTCTGAGCAAAGAGAGGCTCTATAAAAAAAAGAGTCATTTGGAAATAATTTAAGAAAAAAATGGAATTCTACAACTCTACATTGAGGGAATAATATTTTGAGTTTGAGAAATGACATAATCCATTATTATGTTATTATTCTAAGTCATTGGCATTGACTTAGAACACCAGATATGCAAACTCCTCTAACTAAAAGACCAAGCTCCTTCTGCTCACTCTCCTATGAGAACTGTTGAAGTTTGGAAAGGGTTACTATGGTTGTCAAGGAATGCCTTTTTTATTGTCAAACTGTAAAAAAGTTGGAGGTTCAAGTAAGTAATTATACTGCTGAACAGTGCATGCACCAGTCCACTGCTATAAATGCCATTTTTCTTCTACTATTTGCTTGGCAAGGATGCTGCCTTTGGGTCTGTAGATCACACCCCAGTTAACAGGGAGACTCTGTTTTACCATGATCTGTGGGCTTGTGGTGACCTCCTTCCCAGTTGAATTATAATGTGTTTCCGTGTAGCCTGGTGCAAGGAGATCCCTGGATAACAACAAAAAATGTCATGGTTACTCATGCTAGTAACAAAGGCCAATGATCAAAGTAAAAGCATTCACTGGATATGCATGAAAGTTTTACATCCTGAACTCTTCTTACTTGCATCTCAAAACTAGAATATGAATGAAAGGATTGCTTAAAATGGGAAGCCTGAGAGAGGCAGAGGCATTCTCCCCCCTCCTAGGATTATGCATACTTGCTTGAGAAGAGACTTTAGAAAGAAATGGAGTGGAGAAGAGCAAAGTCAATTAAAATGAATGAAATTGGCAATGCTCCTCACCAGTTTAAGAAGACTGAATTTTGTACCCTGATTATTTTCAGTGACTGTTACCAGTGCAGAGGAAAGTTTATTGGAAATCGACTTGAATATAGTAGTTAGGTTCCTTCCAGCATTTTCACTGAGATTCTTAAAATTCATCAGATACCAGAAAACCAGAATTTGAATATATTTTCAAAATAACTGGAGGCAAGGAGAGAAGGAAGAAACTAATGTGTATTGAATGCCCTCATTATATCTGTATTTGACATGTTGCATGCATTGTTTAATTCTTTCAACAATTCTATGAGTTATTTATTATTCTCACTACTTCTCAGAAGAATTTTATAATTCAAGTGGCAAAGAATCATATCCATGTCTGCCTGAACGCAAAACCTGTACCATTTCCATTATACCACACTATTTCCAAACTCTGGTCAGCTGTAATGTTTTACAAAAGTTTACTGTCTATTTGGAGAAGGGAGCAAAATCTTACTGTCCTTCATAGAACAAAGTAGGAATTGAAAGAGATTGCAAACGTGGAATTAGAAAAAAAACTGTTTTAAAATAGTATATGTATAGAATAATCAGTGTCTAGGTGAGGGCTGTTTCATAGAAAATTGAAATGAAATGTTAAATTTAGCAGGATGTAGGATGGACTGAAGGAGGAGAATGATGGAATAAAAAACATAATATATGAGAAAAATGGAGGATTTAGTGGTGAGTTTGACTTAAAAGAGCTCTGGTGCTGAAATAAGGGCCTAATTCTCATTGTACTACTAATGTATTCTTTTGATCTAGAGTTCTCTTTAACTTTATATGTCTTGTTTTTTCCTAGTTGCAAATGTTTTTTTTTTTAACAGTTTTATTCATATACCATATAAATCCATCTAAAGTTTACAATCAATGGCTCTTGGGCTAATCATAGAATTATGCATTCACCACAGTAAATTTGAGAACATTTTTATTGCCCTGAAAAAAAAAAACCTCATACCTTTTATTCCCATTATCGATGCTTGCTTTGGTATAGTACTTGTGTTACAGCTGATAAAAGAGTATTGAGTGCTATTGTTAATTGTAGTCTTTAGTTATGGCAAATGGTTTTAATACCTAGTCTTTTAAAGTTGGAAGAAAAAAAATGTAGTAATAAGGGGGGAATTAAAAATTACTGAAAACTTGGAGACTCTTTATCTTCTCCTTCATAGAATTTGATGAAATGTATGTCTGTTTGTACTTATTCACTGGATTTTATTTTTGAAGTATCAGATCACTAGTAAACTGTTGTTTTACCTAACATGTTTCTACTATTCTTGGTAGAAACATATATCTGTCATACCACTTCAGGCCAGTTTACAGCAAAAGCTGTTTAGTCAACATTTGTGAGAGCAATAAGTAGTAATAGACTCAATTGGTGCATTTTCTGCATGCTAACTTTCTATTGGTTGAGGGAAATATCAGAAGTAAAGATACTTACTTGCTTTTTTTCAAATAAAGTACTGCGATTTTTCCATTAATAGTCATTTTATATTTCAATTCAGTTTCAAATTTTTCCTGTAAAAATACACAGTTTTTACTGGTAATTAAAAAAACACATCCAAATACTCATTTGGCTATTATGTCAATCTGTTTAATCATTAGCACATGTTTTCTGCTGCTTTTTAGCAGTAGCCAGCATAATGCCAAATGTCTGCCTCTGTCCCTAACAGATCAAACAACTCTGCCAACTAAATAGACAAATTATCTGACATCATCAATCTATTTTCCATTCATCCATCTACCCATCCATGCATTATACAAATATTGTTTGAATGCTTATTATGTGTATGACATTGCTCAGTGCTAGAAATTCAACTCCATGCAAAAAAAATTGATACCTGTTTTCAGACAGTTTCTAATCTTACGGAATACAGACCATATATCTCTTGCATGCTAAGAGATATATATATGGAAGCAGTATAGAGAGTTTAGCCTCTTATAGTCAGGGAAATCTTCCTTGAGGAAGTGACATTTGAGCTGAGACATGAACTAGCCATTTAGGCCCAAAACCTCTGTTGGTCCCTACTGAAGATTGTAGTCTTAATATCTTCTTGAGATGAAATGGAGCTCAGAATATGGGCAAAAGAACAGGAACATATACCCTAATGTGGGAAGAAATCATCAAGAAGGAAACATAGTCTTAGAAGTTCAGAAAGAGGAAAGATTACCTGAAGTAAACCATGTGGAAAAAGCAGAACCTTAGTTTTAAGTTTATATTTGCATTCACAAAAGGATATATAGAAGACTATACACAATTAGTTTAAAGAAGATATCATTTGGTACTGAATTCTGATGTCCATCTACAAAATAGGGCTATTATCAGTGGACATAACAAATACTTAAAAATTCGTGGGAAGTACTAGGAAACTGTCATTAAAGACATCTAAGAATGGTAGACCAGATGTGGTTGAGAGCCACTTACTAAGGACCACATCAGGTTTCCTCTGCTATGTTGCATCAAAGGCCAAGCCTTCCTTCTTCCCTCTCATACCTGGCACGAAGAATATCTGTGCTCATTGAGGAAAAACAGTGGATCAGAATCCTCAGTCAGGGGTACTGTGCAGGGATTTGACCATTTCCTTTAAATCATCAGTCATTTGGGTCTGATCTAGTGTCAAAAATTCCAGACTATAAATATACAATACTCTAGATTAGGAGAAGCTGATGGAATTCAGCTCATTTTCTTGGATAACAGGAGATGGAATAAAGCCAGAGGATTGAAATAAAAGACATGGGGAAGCATCATAATCACTTATTAAATTTAAGAAAGGTCAAGTATAATGACGATATTAGGAGAATACCAGATATGGTATTCTACAAAGAAGAGCCTTCCAGGGTATGTATTTTATCTGTTTCCTGACAGCAATGTTTTTTAGTGGATCCTCACATAAATATTATTTGGAGGTTATTTTAGACAAAGACACAATTTTTAATTGGAGTTGTTTTTGAGGTAGCAGACACTGAGGTAGAGATTATGGATGAAAGGAAAATAGAGCATCCGTGAAGGAAGGTGTTAGGACTTGAATTATAAACCATTATGGGGTAAATTGTATCCCACAAAAAAAGATACGTTGAAACCCTTACTCCCAATATACTGCAGATTGTGATCATATTTGGAAATAGAGTCATTGAAGATGGAATTTGAAGTTAAGATGAGGCCATACTGGAGCATAGTGAGCCCTTAGTCCAATATGACTAGTGTCCTTATAAAACAGGGAGAGTTGAAACAGACTCACAGAGGAGAATGACCTGTGACAATGAGAGAGAAATTGAAGTGCTGAGGCTGCAAGTCAAGGAAAGCCCAGCATTGCCAACTGTCAGATGCCGGGAAGAGGCAAGGAAGGTTCTCCCCTACAAGTTTCAGAAGCCCTATTGACACCTTGATTTTGGATTCTACCATTTATAAGTGAGGCAAAGAATTTCTAATGTTTTGAGCCAGTGATTTTGTGGTACTCTGGTACAGCAACCCAATGCAACCATTATGGAGAATTTACTGGGTGATGTGATAGCCATACTTCTGAAGTAGAAGCCCATGAATAAGAATAATGCCTGCTGATAAACAGTATGTCCTATTTGCATACTATCTGAGTTCTGAACTATACATTAGGAAAGAAAAGATGTAATTTGATTTGGGGAACATCCACTAAGGCTGTCAACCAGAATGAAATTAATTGGGCCCAGGGACATGTAGATCAAAATTTCCTCCAGAAAAAAAATGTCATGGGTGAGATTCAGTGGGTATATTGTCAAGGCTACAGTCATGGATGATCCTGGGATGGGAGAAAATCCATAAAGATGATGTCCATGGATGCATAGGAAATAGCAAGCAAATGAAACCCTAGAATTCCCAGAGACATTCTTAATTCTAGTAGTATAATTGGTACCATTACATACACTGAACTTCGGGTCTCTAGAAATCCTGGTAGAACTAGCTAGTGGCCTGAAATTGTTCTCAGTGTGGAAGAGGCATTGTGCTGTCTGATGTTCTATCTTATGTCACAGGCCAACAGCAAGACTGGTTTTGGCCTCTGAGGAATTGTGCAATCTGGAGGCAGAATTCTGTGCATAATAGTGACAAACTTTGAATGTAAGTTCCTAACATCAGGAACCTTGATTAAGTATTTTTTGCATATATATTCATGCAAGCAAGCCATCTGGCAGTGTGCTCCAATATAGTTATTCATTCACTCATTCATTCATTTGTCCATTACTTATTTATTCAAGAAGTGCTTATTCAGTTTTCATGTAAGTCATTTAAATAATATAAAATCATGATTAAAATATTCAAGTTTCTTCCCTGGTATTTAGCACCCCTCCAGAAAATCATTACAAATAGTTATTTCATTCCAACTCAACCCATAAGCAAGATTGCCATGTGTGATGAAGTGAGAAAAAATGAAACCATGCCTTTGGCACAGCTGACAGGTAATGCCTGGTAGCTTTATTTTCTAGCCCAGTAGATAGAAAGCACTATCACATAATAATTAAGATGGGTCATCCATCTCTTCAATGACTTGAGAATGATTAATAGAATGAGAGACCCAGGAGCATATAAAAAATACAGAAATTCCCTTATCATATGCATTGTATTGAATTATGAATTTTTCAAGTAATTGCTAGTGAAACCTTTATACAAGGCAGATCTATCATCTTAGCACAGAAACCACAAGGATAATTCCTAAGAGCTTGGCTTGTACCTGTAGGACAGTGTTCATGTTAGTCCTAAACTGTGGCTGAGGAAAAAAAATAAGATTATATACCAGTGGAAGGAATGTGCCTGTTGCAAGGCAGCCAAAGTTGTGACTTGCTTCTCTAGTATATGCTTGTAAAACATGTGTAATATGGCTTAATTCAGTGATGTTAACAGGATAGGGTTGAAATACCAGTCTTTCAGCAGGATTAGAGCCTTATATTTGTAGGTAGAACAAGAGCTGGAATGGATAGACTGCTAGGGTTTAGTTCTGGATATCCACAGAAAGAAATGAAAGCCATGTGGATAGGGTTGCCCAATAAAATGAAGTACAGCAGTTAAATTTTACGTGTAGATAGTGAATAATTTGAATATAAATATATCCCATACAATATTTGAGACATACTGATACTAAAATGTAGTTGCTTATCCAAAATTCAAATTTAATTTGGCACCCTATACTTTTACTTGACAACCCTACACATATGACAGTTCACAAGATATGAGAAATAATGTACACTAGAGATCAGTAATTAGGAAAAAAAAGATGAGATTCTGAGAAACGAGAGCATGGGAACCATCATCTGAAAAATCAGATTAATTCTGCTGGGATATTTCTTTAGCCAGGAGTTGCATTTAATACATCAGCCAGTACTTGTTCGGGTTACTTCAGTCATCACCCAGTGATTAATGTCACCCTATACTAAGGGGTACACATGAGAGCCTTAGCTGTATTTGTGGGACAGAGTGGCAGCATCCAGTGCTCACCTATTATATTCATCATGCCCAATACTTTGCCTGTTTCTACTCTTTATAGATAAAGGGTGCAGGAGGAAACTTGGAAATGTTCTAGGCAAATAAAATTACAAAAATAAAAATAAGTTTCACCAAATAAGAAAACATTGAAATGTTCAAATTATCTGTGCACCCTTTTTTAATTCTCTAGGGTATCTGTTTTAATGCTTTTATTTCCTTTAAAAGATAGAATTGATGTACTTTCTAAGGATTTCTTTGTATCAACAAGTATTTGTTAAACACTTTCTATGTTCTGGGATAGGGGTTGGAAGGCAAGATGAATGGATAAGGCAGAAACTTACCCAAAACATAGATTTATCTTTAAAAAAATCGATCCTGTTAGGTTCAAACCAGATCAGAAGGCTATACATATTACCATAGGTACACACACATACACACACACATATCACATATCAGCACTATAGATATAAAATCAATATGTTTTTTTAAAAATTAAGTACTAAATGTTGCAACACTGACCACCATTGAAGTAGGATTTCAGGGCAAGGATGTAATGGTATATAGAAGAATATTCAGTGCTGCCTTCACAAAGAATATTGAAATAAACTGAGCATTAATACAGACAGAACATTTTAAGTAGCAGGAAATCCATCAGCAAGGGCATGGAGGTAGAAACAAGCCTTACTACTCAGGCTAAACACAAAAGAGTTTATATTGAGAAGCAGAAAGAAAAAGTTTTAATAAACTGTGTCACAGAGCCACAGAGAGACTTGAAAGTTAAGAACTAGAATATAATATATGGCATAATCTTAAGAAGAGAATTAACATACATATTCTGCTTCAGTTTTCATGCATATCTCAATATAACCATATCATATAAGAATTATTATTATTATCTCCACTGTAAGACAAAGACTTTAAAGATCACGTGCCCAAATTCACACACGGAGAATCGACAAAACTAAGACATGAACACAAGTCATATGAATTCAGATTCTTTATACTTTCACTAAGGATAAGGAAAATATATGCCTCATACAGCCATTTAACGTAGAAACTGACTATATAATTTATTTGCAATAAATATCAAGCACATTATATTAAACACATCCATCTGTTCAATCATTTCAAAAATTAATATTGAGGACCTAGTATGTATTAGTAACTAATGTATAGTTTCTCATCAAAATAAACTGTTCAAAAGCTTAAAATTATTTTTAAAGTTATGAGGAAATCACTTTAGAACTGTGATTAAAAACATTTTGCCTGTATTCAAATTTCCTCAGTGTCTTCAGTGATAAAAGGTATTTGGCATTTTTAAGAGCATGCCAGAAGCTTCAGAAAAAAGTCATATTAAGGGGACTCTAGTGCATATGGATATCCTTTAAGCTTAGAGGAAACATTTTGATGAATGATAATTATTTTGGGAAACAGTCAACCACAAATTTATTTATTATGACAATAAATTTGTCAGTTTTAGAATAATCCAGATGAATCATGTTCAGTGGGACAATATGTGCACCTGGCAAGTTTCTCTTAAGTCCTTCTTTATGTCTCATTTATTTGTATTTTCCTGGCTCCCAGAAGAAAACTTCAGAGTGTAGATAATTAGAAAATTGCTAATTGCTATTGAATGAATCTTTATGTTTTAGCTTTCCTGTTACAACTATAAATGTTTGTAGAATGAATGTTGACTGAAAAAGTGTTGTTTCATTAGGTAGCAAGAATTATACAAACTTTAATAGCTGCCTGTTTAGAAAGGACAGAGGTAAATCTCATGTTCCATTATAGTAATTCACCCTAATTTTATATACATACACACACCTACAATACCTTATTTTCTACTTGTTTTAAGAGTTATGGTTTTGTTTGTTCGTGTAAGTACATAGATAGATAGGTAGATAGAGAGATACATAGAGACAGATATAAAATAAGTCGTACGCAATTTTTATTGGAAGGAAACAGGATATTATAAATTATCATAAATATATTAAAACTTACTATTTATGTGAACTTGGACAGCTTATTTTATCTCTCAGAATCTTAATTTGCAAAATAAGGAAAACAATATAACTGTTGGTTATACTGAAGATTAAAAAGGACAGGTTATGAGCAGGTCACAGTGATTCAGCAAGCAGAGTTTCTCCTGCCATACCAGAGACCTGGGTTCGATTCCCAGTGCCTGCTCATGTGAAAAAAAAAAAGAAAAGATAGGTCATAAAACATGACCTGTCATTTTTAGCCATTGATCTCGAGGCTTGCTGTTTTGAAACTTATTTCTGTAATGGTGAAGCTAGACCTGCATGTAATTATGCTTAAGAGCCATCCCCAGAGAACCTCTTTTTTTTTTGCTCAGATGCAATCTCTCTCTTTAAAACAACTCTACAACTCACGAACACTCCCCCCCCAACCACCACTAAGTGGGACATGATTCCCAAGGATGTAAGTCTCCCTGGCAACATAGGACATGACTCCCAGGGATAAGCCTGATCTTGGCATTGTAGAATTGAGATTCTTGACCAAAAGGGGTAAATAAATGGAACGAAGTGACGTTTCAGTGGTTATGAAATTTCAAATAGAGTTCAGAGGTCATTCTGAGAGTTAATCTTATGCAAGCTTTAGCCAGATGTTGCCGACTACCATGTTATGCCAAGCCTCAACCAACAGTATTCCTGAAAATAGTGCCTGGGTTCTATCTAAGCCTCTATAAAAGTTTTTCTTAGAGATTCTATTTTTTCAGACACTTAAGGCTTCCATATTGATTCTATGTCAGATAAGCCCTGAAACCCAGCAGAAGCAGTCTCTCTAAGAATATCAACCAGTTTCATTCCTCTACCTAATAAGGTCAGTACCCCCTTTTCAGCATGAAGAAGTTAAAATGGTCATTGCCTAGATAACCCTGAAGATTGAGAGAAAAATCAAATGAGGGTGAGGAAGTATAAATTAGAAATTAGTATTGAACAGATGACTGTGACTACTGACTCATTACATAGATTTTTTTTTAGCATTTAATATTTTAGAATAGCTAAAAGGAAATACCTGAAGTTGTTGAACTGTAATCCAGTAACCCTGATCTTTGATAATGATTGTATAACTATAGTGCAAAAAAAAAAAAAAAAGTCAGTTGTCAGTGTTTTCATGGACCTACTTCTGGATGTTTTGTTCTGTGCCACTGATATATATATATATATCAGTATCAGTATATATCAATACTATACTATCCTAATTAACCTACCTCTATTGTAAATCCTACAGTACAACTTACAAAATCTATCTCTATTGCAATGCTAGTGTTCAATAAGAAGAAGGGGCAAGGGGTATGGGATGTTTGGAGTTTTCTTTTTATTTATTTTTCTGGAGTAATGCAACAGTTTTAAAAATGATGATGGTGATTAATACACAACTATGTGATAATACTGTGAACCTTTGATTGTATACACTCTATATAATGTATGGTATGTGAATATATCTTAATAAAATTACATTTAAAAAATTGGTCACAAAACAAACACGTGCAGACATAATTGTTATGTAACTCCAAATCTTCATACCTGAAAACTTTACAAAGTCCATCTGATACAATACACGCACATCAAGAATATTGGATAAACCAAAAGGTGTACCTGTTGATCTGGTTCCTTAATATTTTTGGCCTCTCTTTTGTGCAGTGGATGAATTCTTCTGGGATAAACCACTTCATACATCTTTATTCCAGGTTGTTTTTTTACAGCATTTACTGTAAAGGAAAGAGAAAACTTAGCTTTGCAGTAGTAAAATAGATCAACTAGTAATGGTCATCCATTTGGCATTCCCTGGAAGTGACGCCACACACAGAGACCTTAAGGTAGTTATGTTAGAGGCTTGTAAAAGTGCAGATACCAGAAGAGATGGACAAACCAGAAGCCCAGTCTTTCTCCCAAATCTTTACTTTACACTGTATCTTCAAATATTCTCCCCACTAACACTAGAGTGTTTCATTATCTATTAAAAATATTGCTTGTGAATTTTCTCATTTCTCTTTGCTATTTTGGACTCCTTGTGGAGGGTCCATGTACAGGGACATGGAAGCAGTACGAAGCAAAAGAAAAGGAAGGCAGAAGCCAAACTAAATCGCTAAGAAATTAATCAGTCTCCGAATAACTGAGTTGAAGCCTTTTAGAAACTATAAAGTGTTATAAAAATAAAAATAACTCATGTGCATCATTTCTGATTCTAGGATATTCTTCTTGGATTTGGCAAAAGTAATGTTCTACATCGATGAATGAAAAGCTCCAATACCATATCTGTACAATGGGCTGGAATTATCATTAGATAAACCTTTGCTTTTATATATAAAACACATAAAAAATGAAAGTTGGAGCAGCAGAAATTTAGAACAAATCATTAGCCTGAGAAGAACTTGCCTGAGCCTATGTTAAATTAAGAGGGAATGGGAAGGTTATCTAATCCAACCTGCTATCTGAATCTTGAATTCTTATCTCAATTTTTTTTTATGTTATTTTAGAAAGAAATTCAGAGTTTTCACAAAGTTAACCTGCTTTTGGCTGCTATAGGTGGCTGCAGGGATACCCAGAACATAGATTAGGGTAGGAAACAAGGCAAACCACAGGCCAATTGAACAACCTACTAACACTGTGACTGCAAAGGCTTTAGTTCCCTCCTCTGAGCAATGACTGAGAGGGTTCTAAAGGTTACTTCATTCATTAAAGTACTTAGATGTAAATTCTATGATAATATAAATTTATGTTACCGAGTATGCCGGTTTAAATCTGTTGGGTACTCCAGAAAGGCCATGTCTTTTAACCCTCATTCAATATTGCTGGGTAGGATCTTTTTTATTGTTTCCATGGAGATAATGACCCACCTAATTGTGGTGGTAACTTTAGCTTAGGTGGTTTCCATGGAGATGCGTCTCTACTTGTTCAAGGTGGGATTGCTTATTGGAGCTGTTTAAGAGGAACATTATGGAAAAAGCTTTAGAGTCACCAGAACCAACAGAGCTATACAACCAGAGACTGCTGCAGATGAGGAAAGAAAATGTCCCTGGGGAAGCCATTGAAGAAGCGTGGAGAGAAAGCTAGCTGATGCCGCTGCGTGCCTTTCCAGTTGAGAAAGAAACCCTGAACATCATCAGCCTTCTTGAACCAAGATGTCTTTCCCTGAATGTCTTAATTTGGACACTCTTATAGCCCTGCCTTAATTTGGACATTTTCATGGCCTTAGAACTATAAACTCGCAACTTATTAAATTCCCTTTTTTAAAACCATTCCATTTCTAGTAGTTTGAAAACTAACACTTAGGTCAATTTTTTTAACAAGCCACTAAACTGAGTCACTCAAATATTCTTGGTGAGTCACCTTAGAAGAATGTACACTTAACCCAAAATGGGCCAGAAATGAAAACATCTACTTTTCAAATTTTCTTCAGAAACTAAGATAAAATTTTAAAAAGTCCTAATTTTGTCCATTTTTATCATTTATGATGGCTTTTCTTCATCTGGTCAGACAAAAGCTATTTGCATTTAACTTTGGAGAACAGAAAACAGGTGATTAAATTGGCTAATAATTCCCTCAGTCAAAAATGATGTTTTGAAATAATGAAACAGCTTTTCTTTCAGGGGCTTGAGATTTACTTCAAAAAACATTTAAAAATGCTTAAAGCCACAACACCAACACTAGAGTGCCTTCATTTTTAGTTTTGTATGGGTTTTTTAGTTCAGTGAAAAGAGAGGGTAGATTAAATGGTCTCTAAAGCCAATTCAAGCAGTCTATACTTTTATGAAAATAAATACAGAATCTCCTATAACTTCTCTGAAGGACAGAAAATCACTTGGATAGTTAAGTTCTAGCCTGTTGTGATAAAATAAGCCTCATCACTTTATAGCCACAACTCAAAAACCTACACCACAAGGTCTCTCGGTTCCTCACTTTTTACTGTCATTGAGGTAATCACCAGGCAAATTTCATTTCTATTTAAGTTATTTGCTAAATGAAAATAATAGCATTAGTTTAAAAAAAATTCATAACCAAAGTTAAAAAGACTAACAGCACTGAGTTATATATGTGAATATGGTTAAAAGAGGAAATTTTAGGTTGTATTTATATATTACTAGAATAAAATTTTTCAAAAAAGCCACAAGACTATACAACACAAATAGGGAACCCTAATGTAAACTATGGACTTTAGTCAATAGTACAATTATAATAATATTCTTTCATCAGTTGAACAAAGTTAGCACACTTATGCAAAGTATTAATAATGGGGGGAGTTAACTGTATTTTCTGTATGAGTTCTCTGTAAACCAATAATTTCTCTAATAAAAAAGAAATCATTCAGGCAGGTGATGGTGGTGCAGTGGCAGAGTTCTCACCTGCCATGCCGGAGACCTGGGTTCGATTCCCAGTGCCTGCCCATGCAAAAAAAAAAAAAATATATATATATATATATACACACACACATAAAATAATAAATCATTTTCTTTTAATTGAGTTAAATGATCATAATTATCATAATTATTACAAAACTGTAGGACAACAAGAGGGAAGGAGATTATTCTGGTCAAAAATTAACTGATGGTCTTGACATAATTCCCTACTGCCTCCTTTTCTTCCGTGACACAAGACAAGAGTATCGTAAGGCACAAACACGCTGTCTTGTATATTGCGTCTAATCAATGCAATTAGTCTCATTAATATGGAGTTAATGAGGTCATATATTCACCAATGTTGCAGCCAGAGTCATTCTTCTAAAACTGCTATTAGTGGTTTTCATCTATAATGTACATGATGCTAACCAAAAATATTAGTCCAAGCTGCCTTCTAGTCATAAAATAATAATGCCCAACTAATTAATTTTATGAAAACAGAAGGCTATACACAAACACACTCTCCCTGCTTAGAAGTGGTGAGTAGGGAACAGACCAATCCAGTCAACACAAGTTTTACCCGATTTGCACATTGATCTCCATGTCTCTAGTCGGTATCTGAATCCTAGTGTTTCATGAAATCAGAAATTACCAACTGGATTTTAAACACAGAGTCAAATATGAAAATTAGTTGAGTAATTTATTTCCAACTCTTTGTTCGATAGCCAAGCACTTCCAAATGGCAACAACAACTACACATAATATTTCTTTTGGAAGCCTCAGGCATCCTCACATTCTTTCAGTTTGAAGTGATCTGATATCCAGCTCCTCCCAAATCCTCGTAACACAGTATGCTCTCTTAAAAACAACAGAATTTCCCTTAAAGAAGGCCCGTGAAAGAAGGAGATCTGAGATATAACAAATTACCCAGGAGTCATCAGGTGATGCAGACCTATATATCATTTGGTTCATTCATCCTTCAGTTGGATGGTGATTTAGCTGAATAACATCTCCCAGCTGAGTAACATCAGGTTAATTATTTCAAAGCCTGTGGAATAAGCCCATCTAACTGCCATCCAGGGATTACACAAATCCAAGGTGTAATACAATATGTTTCTACTAATTCATTTTAATACTTGCTTTCTTTTTCTCACAAACTCTCCCACAGACCTCACATGTTGGATTAGTTTTAACCAGGAAAACTGGATCAAATAAAAGAAAATAGTTATTTTAGTTTGGGTTAGATAAGTATTATGTTCATTATTTTCCGAAAAGTCAAAGCTCATTAACAAGATTGATATAACAGACCTTAGCCTGGGCTGTTAATTTATTTTAAAAAAGTATTGGGGGCCATTTTGGAGTGTAGAACATTTGTACATAATATTGACATTGTCTTTTTGCACAAATCTGTTCAAAACTGTTTGAAGAAATGTCTTTCTAAACTGAAGACAGGAACGTAACTGCTCTATCAGAGTTTATGCAATGACATTGACTGAAGAGCTAAGATTCTCTGCACCCCTTCAAACTACCTTTTGATTTTAAACCTTATGGACTAAAAGTGAGAACAAATATTGAGGAAGTAAACACATCCTGACTAAATCTGTTCTTAGGGCTATTAGGGTTAAATTGCAATTAATCATGTGGGTCTTCTAGACACCTTATGAAAGCAGGAGACAGGTGCTAAATTGATATAAAATAATTTGAAAAACTAGTGTACTCCTTGGATATTCTGCTGGAATACAATAAAGACCATTCTCCTTTTGTCAGTACACTTACTTCCTCATCCCCAACATCTCTCACATCCTTCATAAATATTTGTGTTTTTTCTTTTCCTATAATGAAATCCCTTGGGCTGTTTTTCTCAGGGGGTTGTAACACTCATTACAAAAAAGGGGCCTTATAATTACCTTATTCTTTTATTTTCAAGCATGTGGGAGCTGGGGAAAAGTAATGGTCAGAGGGTCACAGAAGAATACTTATTGTTTTAATGATAGGGGCACAGAAAATAAGTAAGAGTTGGAAAAAGGAAAATTTCTTTACTTTTTACATTCTGACTGGGAAATAAAGCCAAGTAGGAATAATAGCAGGGATATTTCTGGACACAGTCTTGAAAATACAAGATAAAAGGTAAGATCTTTTCTGTTTGGCCTACACTTATCACAAGAACAATTTCAAAACCATCAAGTTCTCGGAATGACATCACTCCTTTAGGCAGGACTGCCTAGGCTGCACCTGTTGCCATGTTGTGAATACATAATCAGATGATGCAGAATCAGTCAGAGTGCCTGAGTCCACCAAAAAACTGTAACGTCGGTGGATCCCCAGTGTTAGCCATGCAATTTTGTTAATAGACCCTACTTGATCTTTAGGCTTTTGAACAAAGTTAGTACCCAAGCAGTTCTTATGCTTCAACTAAAAGAGGGGTCCCTCAGAGTCCATGGTGGTAGCATTTCTGGAGGATGTGGAGAAAGATTTCTATTAAGATTGGCTCAAAAAGTAGGAATTTTAATTCAGTAACTTACCTAGTATCAGTTCTATATTTAAAGATATTAATGAAACTTTCACAAGTCTGGAAAATGAATGAGAAGCCAGGGGTGGAAAAAATTATTTTTAGTGATAAAATATTCAGTGGGTAGATGGGGAGGAGAATTTTTTTTTATGCCCCCATTTGCTAATAGTCAATTCCTCATTCCCATTCTCAGATAATGGCAGGCATTTTAAGATCCAATAAAAGGTTTACCAGGGAAGGAGTCCTAGTCACTGCAGCCAATATGCTGACTTTGATAGGCTCAATAAAAAGAAATAAGCAGAGGAAATGGATTATCCATTCTAATTTAGTCAAAATCTAATTGGAAAACATTTACCAGAAATGGAAAGACTTGCTAGACATGATTTATTAATTAGAAGCAGTATTCCTCTATCTTTGAATTCTTAAATATTTTATATAACCAGGACAATGGAAGTGAATTATTTGCTTAAATTTAATAGCAAAATTGCTTTGTGTCAAGTAAATTACAAACATAAAATTGATTAACTGTTTATTTCCAATAAACGTTCACTCAAAAGCCAACAGAATCAGCAAAACTGGCCCAAATAATAATAGCAAATATTTCTTGAGAACCATCTACACACCTCAAACCAGTAAAATTGGCTGCATCTTTACTGCTCTTTAAAAGACAAAGTCAATTTTTACAATTACATTTTTGACTCAAAAAGGACACTGGTTTTTAAACTATGTGATTTTGAAATTATGAAATCTCTCCTTTTATTTCTATAGATTCTCCGAACAGACGTGTATTGGTTCAAGACTTCTCACAGCTTTCCCTTTACAATGACTCTTCAAGTCAGACACAATCCCTAAAACAACAGATTAAGACCAGCCCTACCTGGTTAGTAAAATTGATTGTGGAGAAAAAAACCCAACCTCTTAAAATAGTCTACAAAGTAAATTTTTGGGAGAAGATGAAAAGTGAGCAGTTTGCTGACGTACTTAACAGAATCTAACAAGGAGTTAAACACCTCCCTGGGACTTCACAGAAATTGAAAAGGATGAAAACACCTACTTGGGTCTGGAGAAAGGAGGAAAGTAGCCATCAGAAGAAGCCCTTGCAACATGCTTGGTGATTCCAAGAGTTTAGTGTCTGCCCTTCTTGCTCATATAAAGGAGTCTTGTGTGGTCTGTACCTAACTCCTCTCAGCTGAGACGAATGAAATGCCTGGGTTCATTCTTGTCTCTGCTTAAGGAAGTATTTACTAAAGGTGTTGTGCAATCTTGAGGCTGTGATCCTGCACAATGGCACGGCAGACGGAAGTTCTGACTGCTGCACAGCTCTGATTCATTTGCCATAAAATGTCATTTCTCTATCTTCCTCCATACTCCCCACTTAAAAATAGCCCATTTCCAAAATTTTATTAAAACCCAATAAGCCACAATGAGGTAACTATTTTGATATATCTTGGAATTTGTGGCAGTCATACAACCTAGATTAAAGAAATAATATATGCACATTTAAATGTTTATATACATATATATATTTATATTTGTCTCTCTCATTCTATGTATTTTTTTGCTATGTTGGCAAAAAGTGATTGAGAATGCTATTCTTCCTTTACATACACATGCAGTTCAGTGGAACAGCTTTAATCCAATCTGATTAATACGTTAAATTCTCCTTTGTAATTATCTTGTGCTCCATTCTTACACAATTGTGCTCTCAGGGAGCTTGAATTATCCTGTAGTAAGCACAAGAACACAAGCACAAGGTTTTTTACCTAACCAGGAGTATTCGTATTACAACTGATAACCAGGAGAGGGAAAAAAGAATGAAATTTCCAGTGAAATTTCAGGAGTTGGTGGTAGAGAAACTAAGTGGGCATGTTCATGAAATTACACTGTATGATTAATAAAATAACTCATATATACCTAGCTAATTCAAATTATTGAATTCAAATACCTAGTAAATTCCAGGTATCCTTCTAAATCCCTTAGACACATTATCTTATTGATCCTTATTATACTCCTGTGAGAAGTAATCATTAAAACATTACAGATTAAAAAATTGGGGGTAAAATGATAAAAGGATTAAAAGAGTAAATTTCAGTTGTCCTAATTTTATAGAGGAAGAATATTAATTAGCTTGCCCAAAGTCACTTATCTAGTAAGTGGTAGGGTTGGAATTTGGACTAGGTTTTGTCTCAGTGCTCCACCACCAACCTGCTTCCGACTTGTACAGCTGACATACATATCCAGATTTTTTTCTTCTGACTCAAATACTCAGATTTTTTTCTTTATTATATATATATATATTATTTATATATATCATTTATATTTATTTATTTATATAGTTATTTTTACTCCAAATATATCATTTATATATTTGAACCCATGTTATTACTACAAAACTTATTCCTGTCCACTAAAATTATTAATCTTTTTATGGATTTTGGAGCACATTCTCCTAATGGAGTGATTTCATTGAAATGGGGTTTCTCTAAAGGATCACAATGCATTCAACTAACACCACAGGGGAATTTTTAAATCTAGTTATTGAGCATTTCCAGCCATCAGGATTGGGAATTTCACAGGTCCCTTATCTCTTGAGCCCAGGTTGACTCCTTTGTCTCTTACAGGGAACAAAAAACATATATCCACTTTTTAATTCATGTTGAATACATGGTCCTCAACTAATTCAATAGGCATTCATTAGCACCTACTATGTGTCACATACCAGGATCACAGTAAAAAACACAGTCGCTTCCTTTGAGATGCTGAGAGTCTGGTGAGGGAGACGGACAAGAACAGTTACCATGGAATCGTGCAAAGTGAGTACTGCCTGTATATCATCGCAATACATTTGTGTTTAATGCTGGAATACATTTATGCACAGAGGTCAGGGCCTGACACTCAACGAGGGAAGGAAGGCTTCCAGAAGGCAGGAACAAGTTGGTCAATGAAGAACATGAGGAGGATGTAGTATAGAACATTAGTTTATTGCTGGTAATAATTTGGTATTACTGGAACAAACACTACCTGGGGGAATGGGAAGAGAAGTTACTAGTATAACAAAGTTACATGTTTTTGTTATACTAGTTGACTCTGGGTGGAATTGGCTTTACTGATGGGTTCTAATGAGTGCATTAACTTACACACTTGTCTGTTTACATGGGAAGTGGTTTGGAAATGGGGGATAATTACAGTTTTCCTGCTATTCAAAATGTTTCCTATGTGATTAGGTTGTGCTTTATATTGGCACATAGCATTCTTCATCACAATCCTGAAAAGGAACTCTGCGTATTATGGAGATATATAAGACAATAGGTTTTTTCTAAATATAAATGACAAATTCTGGGACCATTGGGTCAGTGATCCTCAATACACATTTTTATAATTAAAACAAATTATTTCCTAAACAGCTATGCTCTCAGATCATTTCTGGAATGAATGGAAGAGATGACACTGCTTCAATCAAAAGGTAGACTACAGGATCATTGATGACTGAGTCATTGTCTTTTTTGCTTGGTGGGAATATATAATTGACCGACAGACAGTAGACACTGAATAAATACATGCTATGGGACAAATTGTGGGATTATGGGCTACAGGGTTTTTACCTGGTTAATTCATTCTCTTTCTTCTGCACACACACTGATACTTGTTGAAAACCGTACCTCATCACATCTATAGCTCTACTTAGGGTAAAAGAACAGCCAAAAGTACAAACTTTGAGTGTGAAAGTAACTTCTGGGAAGATACACCCTAAAGAGTACCAAATTCATATTTCAATAGGCAGCAAGACCCTTAAAAATTTTCCTGTATTTTAAACAAATAATTAAACTACTGAAAATCCACACTAAGGAAATTGTCTGAAATGTGGAAAGGGCTTTATACATCAAGATGTCAATTCCCTTATTTATAAAGTTTTAAATAAAAATAAATATCCAAAAATAGGCTTATAAATCACTGCATGCTTATTCAATGAAATATTAAGCCATAATTTTAAATGAATTTTAGAATGAGATTTAATATTATGAGAATTATTTCCATTATAATATTAGAGGCAAATGAGGCAATAAAGTTATATACAAAATAATCAAAATTTAAAAAAGCTTTAAAACCTATTCAGAGGGAAAATAAAATATTTAAAGAGGTTTTCTTTCTGTGGTAGAAGATGAGTGTTTTTGCCCCTCTTTTCCTAATATATTTCTAATTTTTAACTAATGGTAATGTATTATGTTTATAATTTAACAATTATGTGAAAGTAAGCACAAAAATCAATATATTTTACAAAGTTATTAAGATAAACCTCCCTTACCCTAGACTGAGTGCTCCTTTGGATATGTAGTGGTCAATGTTGAATCCCTGCTTAAAAAGCAGTAGCTACTGAATAAATGTTTGTGCACTGAATGAATGATTGAAGGAGGACCATTCTTGAGAAATAAGCAAAGCCTCTGATTGCTCAATGGAGAAGACACTGAGTAAATAAACCACAAGGCATGAGCAGCTAAGTCTTAGAAGAAAAAGAAAAAAGAGTTGTCTTCTAACACCAAAACCAATTTAAAGTCCTAGGGTTTCCTGTTCTAATTTATCATGTTCCCACCAGTGGTAAGTAGATAATGTGACACAAAGGAAAGAAAGCTATTCGCTTTTAAGCTTAGCAAATACATTTTTACAAAAGAAAATCAAGAGATTTTCTTATCACCTTTCAGGAACTATATTTACATGAGGTTCTATTTTTTTGCTTAGGTCTTAATTTTACAATGGACCAGTAACCCCTTTGGCCCTTTTCCACTAGCTGTGTATTTAAGACATGCTTTATTCAAATAGGTCCTTTGGGTTAGTGACACGAAGTGGCCTTTCCTCTTATTATTCAATACTTAAACTAAAAAAGCATGGTGATGACCATATTGAATGTGGTCAGGCTAATGCACCATTTGTATAATCCGATGTGCTTAACAAACAGATGTGGTTTGGCCAAGCACTTGTTCTTCCAGGTAGAAAGAGGATACAAACCGCCCATCTTTTTCTCTATTATTCTTCTTTCTTTTTTTTTTTCTGGGCTCCACTGCCAACCTACATCTACCTCCAACTGAAAACACACATACCTCCAAGTAACAATCACATGTTCCTAACTTTGGGAGGCATTCCATAAATTTTCTTTGATTCATTATGTTTTTTTACTACTATGTATATTTCTTTAGAATAAAGATATTCATTTATGCAGCTCAATAGTTTACTGGGATAAGTACAATTATCAAGTTGAGTAAATTTATCATGTAAGATATATACTTTATATTTCATTTTTTTCATTTTCCGTTTAATATCCTTTGGGAATGTCCTCCTTCATTACTAGATTCAATCCAGGATCTAATATTGTGTTCAATTGTCATTGTCTCTTTAGTCTCTCACTTTCTTTAAAATTGTGGTAACATATATACCACATAAAATATCTCAATCAATCCCAAGCATACAATTCAGTGGTATTAATAATATTCAAAATAATGTGCTACCTTCATCATCATTCATTACCAAAATTTTCCATCACTGCAAATAGAGACCCTGTACCAATTATAGATTAATTCCCCATTCACCGCCCCCCCCGCTAACCTGTACTCTACTTTCTGCCTCCATAAATATACATTTTCCAGTTTCTTCATATAAGTGGAATCAGACAATATTAGCCATTTTGATTGTGTTTTTAAACCATGATTCTGGTATGTGACACATAATAGGTACTAATGAATGCATATTGAATTAGTTAAGGAGCATGTATTCAACATGATTTATTTTGCCTAATGTGATGTCTTCATGGTTAATCCATTTTGTAGCTGAATAATATTCCATTGTGTTTGTGCACCATTTTTTTTTCATTCATCTGTGGTTTTCACCTTTTTGCTATTGTAAATAATGCTGATACAAATATTGGTGCACAAATATCTGTTCTGAGTCCCTGTTTTCATATCTTTTAGGTATATAAATAAGAATGGAATTATTGAGTCATATGGTGGTTCTATGTTTAACTTTTTGAGAAACCACCGAACTGTTTTGCACAACTGTACTATTTTATATTCCCACCAACAATTTCCTAGGGTTCCTGCATCCTCACACTTTTTATTTTCTGCATTTTTAAAAATAATAATCATGCTGGTGTGTGTATGTGCATGATTGAATCATTTGTCTTTTTGTTCTTGGATTTTGGGAGTCATTTATACATTCTAGATATTAAACACTTACTGGATATATGGCTTCCAAATATTTTCTCACATTCTGTAGGTTGTCTTTTCACTTTCTTGGTAATGTCCTCTGATGCACAAAGTTGTTAATTTTGATGAAGTCCAATTTACCTATGTTTTCTTTTATTGTTCATGCTTTCGGTATAAAGACTAAGAATCTGTTGCCAATCCAAAGTGCTGAAAATTTTCCCTATGCAGTCTTATAAGAATTTTCTGTCTATAAGATGTATATTCAGATCCTTGATCCATTAGGGGGTAATTTTTCTGTATGGTGTGAGGTAGGGTTCCATTTTCATTGGTTTTGTATGTGGATATTCAGTTTTCACAGCGCCATTTGTTGAAGAGACTAATTTTTTCCCACTGAGTTGGACTTGGCACCCTTGTCAAAAATCAGTTGTCCGTAAATATGTGGGTTTATTACTGAACTCTCAAATTCTGTTTCCTTGGTCTATATTCATTCCTTATTCCACTTCCACACTGTTTTCCTACTGTAACTTTGGGTTACGGTTTGGAATTGGAAAATGTGAATTTTTGAATTTTGTTGTTCTTTTTCAAGGTACTTTTGGCTATTCAGGTTCCTTCATCCATCCCTATGAATTTAATGCCTAACTTTTCTTTTTCAAAAAAGAAGGCTGATGTAATTTTGGTTGGGGTTGCATTGCATCTGTAAATTGCTTTGGATAGTGTTGACATTTTAATGATATTAAGCCTTCCGATCCATGAATACAGTATACCTTTCCATTTATTTTGAGTTTTAATTTCAAAATAAAATTTTTATAGTAATAATTTATAGTTTTCTATGTACAAGTCCTTTATTCAGTAATAATTTATAGTTTTCTATGTACAAGTCCTTTATTTCCTTGATTAAATTTATTCCTAACTATTTTATGTTTTATGTTGCTATTGCAAATGGAATTATTTTCTTGATTCTTTTTCAGATTGTTCTTTACTGGTGTACAGAAAACCCAATGATTCTTGCATGTTGATCTTATATCCTGCAATTTTGCAGTACATGTTTATCATTTTTATTAATGTTCTTGTAGATTTCTAAGGATTTTCTATAGGTAGGATCCTGGCATCTGTGAATAAGAGTGGTTTTACTTCTTCCTTTCTAATATGGATGTCTTTTTTGCCTAATTATTTTGGCTAGCACTTCCTATACAATGCTGCATATTGTACAGTGGTTAAAGAAGGTACCCCTGTATTGTTGCCAGTATAATTGGGGAAGGATTTAGTCTTTCACCATTATATATATATTCCCTTTATTATGTTGAGGAAGTTCCCTGCTATTTTTAGTTTTCTGAGTGCTTTATCAAGAAAGCAAGCTAAATTTTGTCAAATGCCCTTTCTGTATCAATTCAGATGATACTGTGATTTTTTCCTTTATTCTATTAATGTATATTTATTGTTTTACTTGTATTGAACTTCCCTTAGATTCCTGGGATAAATGTTGGGTAATCCTTTTAATGTGCTGTTAGATTCAGTTTACTAATATCATGTTGAGGATTTTTGTATCTATATTGATAAGGGATATTAGTCCATAATTCTCTTTTCTTGTGATATCTTTAACTGGCTTTCATATTAGGATGATGCTGGCCTCAGAGCATTACTTTGGAAGTTCAAATTTCTGGAAAAGTTTGAATAAGATTGTTGTTAATTCTTTTGGGGATAGTTGATAACATTCCCCTTTGAAGTCATCTGGGTCCTGGGCGCTTTTAGTTGGGAGGTTTTTGATTATGGATTCAATCTTTTTACTAGGTATTGGTTTGTTGAGATCTTCTATTTCTTACTGAGTCAGTTTGGGTAGTTTGTATGTTTCTGGGAATTTGTCCACTTCATCTAGGTTATTTAATTTGTTGGTGTACACTTGTTCATAATATCCTCTTTTTATTTCAGTGGAGTCAGTAGTGTGGCCTCCATTTCATTTCTTAGTTTTGTTATTTGCATACTCTCTTTTCGTTTCTTTGCCAGACTAACTAATGGTTTGTCAATTTTGTTGTATTTTTCAAAGATCCAATTTTTGGTTTGATTCTCTATTTTTTAAATTCTCTATGTCATTTATCTTTATTCAAATCTTTGTTATTTCCTACCTTCTGCTTGATTTGGGTTTAGTTTGCTCTTCTTTTTCTAGAGCCTCCAGCTGCGAGGTTAGCTCTCTGATTTGAGATTTTTCTTCCATTTAATGTAAGCATTTAGACCTATAAATTTCCCTCTCAGTAGTGCCTTTGACACAGTCCCATATGTTTTGGTATGTTGTGTTTTTATCTTCATTTATATCAAGATATTTCCTAATTGCACTTGTGATTTCTTCTTTTATTTATCGGTTGCTTAATAGAGTATTGTTTAATTTCCACCTATTTATGAATTTTTTAGTTCTCCCTCTACTAGTGATTTCTAGCTTCATTCCATTTTATTTGGTAAAAATACTTTGTATGAGACCAATCTTTTTATATTTATTCAGACTTGATACATGACCTAATATATGGTCTATCATAAAGAATGATCCATGTGTACTTGAGAAGAATGCGCATTCTGTTTTTGTTGAAGTGTGTGTGTATGTTAGTATATTTGGTTTACATATTGGGCTTATAGTATTGTATAGATCCTCTATTTTCTTATTAAGCTTAAGTCTAGAAGATCATTTATTTTTTAAAAGTGTGTATTTAGTCTCTTTTTATTAACGTAGAATTATCTATTTCCCTAAATCTATCAATGTTTGCTTCATATATTTTGGGACTCTGCTGTTTGATGTATATATATATTCGTAATTGTTATATCTTCTTGATCAATTAACACTATTATAAGTATAGGTTCCTTCTATGTGCCTTGCAATAGTTTTTGACTTAAATTCTATTTTGTCTGATATTAGAATTTCTACCCACCTCTTTCTTTTGACTAACATTTGCATGGAATATATTTTCCATCCTTTCACCTTCAACATACATGTGTTTCTAAATTGAAGGTGTGTCTCTTACAAATAACATATAGCTGGATCATTCTTTATCAATTCTGCCAGAATCTGCTTTTTGACTAGAGAATTTATCCCATTTACATTTACATTAACTACTGAAAATGCAGACGTTCTACTGACATTTTTCCCTTTGATTTTGTAGGTCTAATACCTTTTTGCATGGTTCAATTCTTCCATTACTATCCATTTTTATATTTAATTGATTTTTGGTAGTTAAGACTTTACAATCCCTCCTCATTTTTTCTCTGTATATTTTACAGATATCTCCTTAAATATAACATCCTAACATCCTAATATAATAGTCTTGTTTGATTTGATACCAACTTTACTAATTTTATTTCAACAGCATACACAAACTATGTTCTATGCTCTCCATTCTACTCATCTTTTTATTGTTCTTTCCAAATTGCACATTTATACATTTTGAATCCAAACCATAGATTTTTCATTATTTTTTATAGCTTTCCATTTCAGATACTGTAAATAGTAAAATGTATAGTTACAAACTAAAAATACAGTAGTATTGGCATTTATATTTACCTATGTAGTTAGCTTTGCAGACATTTAATTTTTCATTTGATTTTGACCTTTTGTCTAGTGTTCATTTCTTTCAACCTGAAGAACTCCCTTTAGCATTTTTTATAGGGCTGATTTATCTGTGATGAACTCTCTCAGTTTTTATTTATTTGGGAATTTTTTAATCTCTCCCTCTTTTTCAAAAGACAGTTTTGCCAAATACAGAATTTATTCCTTTTAGCATTTAAATATGTCACCCAACTCCCTTCTTGCCCCTAAGGTTTCCGTTGAGAAATCAGTACTTAATGAGCCTCCCTTATACATAATATGTTACCTGTCTCTTGTGGCTTTCAGGATCTCTCTGTCTGGGATTCAACAGTTGATTGAATCACCTCATTGCCAGGTGATACACTATATGTCCCACAGCTGGCAATCCTTTGCCCCAGGTAACTGTGATTTGACTGTTCTCCTATAGCATTTAAGGTAGGCATAGGACAAGCTCTACAATGGCGAGTGTGTCATGAATGCCGTGGTTTAATCCTACAGGCTGCCACCAAATGGACTGGCAACAACAAATATGCACCCTATTATGTGCAAAAGGGCTAAAGTGTACCTTTTCAATTATATGTACCCTAATCAGACATTTCCATTTGTCTGTCCTGCATTACCTATCCCTTTTTCTATCTTATTTTTCTTCATTGCACTTTTCATATACTAGAATACCTTATAATTTGTTTGTTTGTTTCTATAGTCCCCTCCACATTTGAATATAAGTCCCACAAGGGAAAGTAATTGTTCAATGAGTTCTTACAAGCACCTAGAACCGCAAATGGTACAGAGTAAATGTTCAATAAATAGTTTGTAATATTTGCCAAGTGACTGATTATAATAAATTTTCTTTCCTTTAGATTTTTGTAGCAAGGATTCATTTATTTTTTAGCATACACTTCCAGTATTTACTTTTAATTTTAATAAAGTTTTAGTAAACCACTTGAGGTCCCATTATAGCTTATTAGAAGGAATTCCATTAGATTCTTCTTTATACTCCCCTGCAATTATGAAAACATTCAGGAACTCAAAGATTTTTGTAATTCAAAGAATGTCATGCTTTTTCAAGATACTAAGATGAAAGAGAACTTGATTCTGATTGGTTTATTATAACTATCATTTGTCACTAGGTAGAGACTAGCCCACAATTGTAGATGAGTTTTTACAGACTCTGGACTCTACTCATGCAGCAACCGGGGCATCAAGTTCCGTCATTCACAGTCTGGGTAGCCATTGTTGGCAGTGACTTGTTATGGCAGAGTACCTGTGTGTAAAGGAGATTCAAGTAATGAAGAAACATTGCCTCAAAGGTCTGCTCTTCTCACTAAAATTCTAATGCTTGTCTAAGGCCCAGTTCTCCACCTTAAATTCTGCTTTCCCATGTTATTTTATTCATAACTCTCTTTCTTTGTTCATAGCACCCTAACCCACCCCATAATTACTCCCTAAATTTGAGTTGTGGAGGATATCTATATAGTTTAGAATTTGACCCTTTCATGGAGACCCAGGGCTCTACGTTTAAATTATCATTTTCTCTGCAGAGTTCTACTCTGCATAACAAGCGGGTGTTGCAGCTTTTTTAGCCATTTAAAAAATAAAACAAAAACCTTATTATACATTAATCCTAGAAAAATATCTGCCTACCCTGGCTTTGTATAACTAAGATGACCCTAGAATGGATCCTTTGGAAGACAAAGAGGATCAGGTTCTCTGTAATAGAAACCCTATGCATAGTCTACAAAGTAAGGGATATCCACTTGAATAATAATGTCGAAGATGTGACAGATTAATTAAAATGGACTTTAAATAGCTGAGAGTGAATATAAGTTGTTAATTTCAAGCTCTGAGTAAACTTTTTTAGTAGATCCTCAGACCTCATTCTTCATTTCTGACTCAGTAGGATCTCATCGGCCATAACCAACAGAAACGCTGAGCCTGATGGCATTGTCCTTACTTTCAAACAAGCTATGTGGAAGAACATTGTTTAACAACGTTATCTATCAATAGCTGAGTCACTCTACAAACCCTGGTACTGTGTCACAAGCTTCTGAGAAGTTGGAAATAGTCAAAGGGTAGAACTAGGTAATCCTTTCTGATTTCTCGCTCACTTATAATCAAGCAAAGTTGTTATATACATGTTCTTATTAATTTTTGATCACTTATGCACTACATTTATAAATGAAACCAATCCAACTATTCAAAGATGCTATTAGTGTTGGATAAGGCAAATGGTAAAGTTATCATTTTGAAGAAATTAAGATTTAGAACTTAACTGGTAAATGTGTCTTGGACAATGCATTCCACTTATAGTTAGCATGTTCCTTTTCTACCACTTAAGGCATGCCAGAGAATAACTGATGAAAATGGTTGTGCAAATGTTTTCCCAAAGAATGGGAAAATCATGATTCTCCCCCACCTATCCATGATTACTAGTCCTTGGGGCATGGGGTAGAGAAGGCCACGCTGCAATAACTCAACACATGACAGAGACATAGACCTAAGAAAAACAAAAAAAAAAAGAAATTGAAAGTCTTGGTCCTATATAGGTGATTAAAAACAAGGCAGACAAAGTCCCACGAGAGACTGGAGAAAAAACATGGAAGTATTAAATTTTACCACCAGGCTAACCTTTGATACTCTCTCTCAAACATTAGGGACTCCCAAGTCAAAAGGCCAACCCCTTGATCTTGAGGCTTGCTCTTATAAAGCTTATTTCTGTAGTGGAGAAGCTAAGCCTACCTATAATTATGCTTAAGAGTTACTTCAGAGAACCTCTTTTTTTCTCAGATATGGCCTCTCTCTCTCTCTCTAAGCCCAACTCTGCAAAGAGAATCATTACTCTCCCCTCTATGTGGGACATGATATCCAGGGGTGAAAATCTCCCTGGCAATGTGGGACAGATTTCCAAGGATGAGCCTGGCATGGCATCATGGGATCGACAATGCCTTCCTGACCAAAATGGGGAAAATAATTGTAGCAAAATAAGGTACTAGTGGCTAAGAGAGTTCAAACAGAGTCAAGAAGCTATTCTGGATGCTACTCTTAGGCCAGCTTCAGCTAGATATTATTTGCAAATAACCAAGGTTTGCCAGACCCAGCCAAAATCATTCCTGTTAGCCCTAATGAACACCTCGGGGGTTATCTGAGATTCTACAAAACTAAGATTACTTTCCAGAAACCTAAAATATCCAGATGGTTCCTAGGCCAGATAAATCCTGAAACCCAGAGAAACCAGTCTCTCCAATAACATCAGTTAGTTCCATCCCCCTCGCCCATATTATTGACACCACTTTCCAATGTGAAATAGTTAGAATGGGCTTAACCCAAATACCTCTGAAGATTGGGAGAAGGATTAAAGGAGAAGGAGGAGTTATTACAAGAAGTTTGGATTTAACATACGAGTAGGACTTTTGAATCATTCTATTTCTTTTGAATCATTCTATTTCTTTTAGTCTTCAGTGTCGTGGAGCAGCTAGAAAGAAAAAGCTAAAACTGTAGAAATGTACCCCATACCAAACTCTGAAATCTGTTCTATAACCATTTGTTAAAATGTACTTTGAAATTTATTACTTTGTTATATATATGTTATATTTCACAATTAAAAAATGATTAAGAAATAATGATAACAATAAGCCAGAATTGTAGAAAACCAGAGAGCTAGGATTGCAGAAGAGGTTAAATAAGTAATTAATTGGTCAAGATATCGACTATCCCAATGTAGCTAAACATAGTAATCAAAAAGCAGTCTTTGGATACTTTGCAATTGAAAGGTCACTGGTGTCTTTGCCAAGGGTAATTTCAGTGGAGAGATGAGGGCAGCATTAATGAGAGAGTATGCATAAAAATATATTGTTTATAGGACCCTTCTGTGCTGGTTTGAAAAGATTTATGTACCCTAGAAAAGCCATGTTTTAATCTTAATCCCATTTTGTAAAGAGCCATTTCTTCTAATCCCTATTCAGTATTGTATGTCGGAAACTTTAATTAGATTATCTCCATGGAGATGTGACTCAATCAAATGTGTGTATTAATATTAAGTGGAGATTGTTTCTCCGCCCATTCTACCTGGGACTTGATTAGTTTACTTGAATCCTATAAAAGAAGTATTGTGGGGAAAGCTTCAGAATGCAGCAGAACCTCAAAGCAGAGAGTCCACCAGCCAGCAATCTTTGAAGATGAAGAAGGAAAATGCCTCCCACGGAGCTTCTTGAAACAAGAAGCCAGAAAAGAAAGCTAGCAGACTTCACCACTTGCCCTTCCAACTGAGAGAGAAACTTTGAACTTCATCGGCCTCTTGAACCAAGAATCTTTCCCTGGATCCCTTAAATTGGACATTTCTATAGACTTTCTTTAATTAGTCTTAGAACTATAAACTTGCAATTTATTAGACTCTCCTTTTTAAAAGCCATTCTGTTGTTGGTATATTGCATTCTGGCAGCTAGCAAACTAGAACACCTTCCTTTGAAGGAAAGAAGAAATAGATTGCTTTTGCTTCCAAAATTTAGATTGCTTTTGCTTCTAAAATAATACAGGCTATAATAGGCTGAATGGAAAGAATCCCCCCCCCCCATAAAGAATGAAAAATCAGAGGGGAGGGTTAAACTTAATTCTCATTGGGTGCTAAGGAGATGGGATTAAGAAAACAGGTAAAATAATTGGAATAGAATGATGAATTATAAATGGTAACAGATATAGGGACACTTAAAATATATATTGATAGTTTCTGCAGAAACACACATTATAGCAAACATTTTTTCATGTAAAAAAAGTGATCTGCTGAGAATGAGGGGTACAGGAAAGGCTGGATGTATGGGACACATAAATCTATAGTGGTTGCTCTGCCAACATGTCTATTAGGAAACACAAGAACTAATACCTCTTAAAATAATTTCAAAAAAGCATGCTTCTTAAAATAATTTCAAAAAAGTATAAAAAACAATTTAGGAAGCATATGTTGCCCCCCAAAAAGATTTGTTCTTGTGTTTCCTAATAGACACCTATGTTAAATAAAGATAATATAGCCAAAGTTGGAATCTATGAAAATATATCCAGAATTAAGGCTATGAATACTGCTCTTTTTTAATGCTTCTTAAAATAATTTCAAAAAAGTATAAAAAACAATTTAGGAAGCATATGTTTCCCCAGAAAAGATTTGTTTTTAAATTTCAATATAATTAGAGAAAAAAGCCATAAAGATGAAACACCATTAAATGACAGTAGAAGCAAAGGAAATTTCCTATAACGAGGAAAGTGCATGAGAACCCTCATGTAAGATGACAATATGAGCTTAGGGATCTATGTTTCTTCTTCTAGACACTCCTTGGTGATTTACAAAATATACTGCAGCTCAGTTGCGTTGTCATAGAGTACAGCTGCTGCACTGCTGCTGGCCATATTGTTTATCATTACTCAAGAGCTACAAGCAATTAAAGAGACCTTCCATTTAGAATATGAAAGATATTCTGGCTGAAGTTAGGTGCTCTCTGCTCATATTGGTTTGAATTACATGACAATTTTTAAAATTCACCCACACAGCCATTTTTCCAGAGCACAAGCTTACTTCTACCAGGTTAGGTCAGAATGGACTCCAATAGAGACACAGAAAAAATAACTGAGACAGTAAAATGAGAATCATTTACTAAAAGGAGGCAGATGTTATCCTTGATATTGTTAGTCAAATGAGGTAAAATGAATTTAAAGGTAATGAAGATCTTGTAAACAATGAAGCAGTCACTCCAGAAGGCAAAATGGAAAATCTGAAGGTGCTATCAATGCTGGGGTGATAAATTGGCATAAAGGAATTTTGAGATAAGAACAAAGCTTGTATCCGTTTGGGAAGATAACCAAAGATGACAGGACTCTTGAGGGGAAAAAGTTCAATTCTAAGAGAAAATACTATTATAAAAATAAGAAGAATGCAGAAAAGGTTAGAGTTTTTACAGATGAATATTATCTTGAAATATCTTTCCTGTGAACACCATAAAATTTCAGAAGCACTCTCAAGTAGCTACCACATGCCACGTTTCCTAATAAACCACTGACCAGAGTTGCTTGACATACCACACCTGTTGTATGCATAACTTAAAATGTGATTTACCGTAGAAGAGGTATTTTTGTGAACAAGGCCAGAACAGCAGATTAAATATTATGAAACATGAGCCACAGACTGCAAGGAGCTACTGTTATAGCTCGTCCCTGGGAAATAAGCTAGGTGACAGGATAAGGAAATTTATAGCAACAAGGATAAGGGAACTTATAGCAATAAAGATACAGAAATCTACAGCAGAAAAACTGATGAGAAGCACTGGTCAGCAAATGAAACTTGGTCACGAAACTTGCTGATCTAGAGACCTAGAAAAATATATCATCAATATACCTGTCAACCCTTTATAAGGGGTCCCTTATAAACACAATACTGTTATTCATATTTTTGGCCTCCTTCACTGATAATTTTCTATTTTTAATAGTCTTTGGAGTTAAGGTATCTTTGTCTGGATGCCTTAGTTTGAACATTTCTATGGTTTAAGAACTATAAACTTGAAACTTAATTAATTCCCTTTTTAAAAGCTATTCTGTTCCTGGCATATTGTATTCCAGCAGCTTTCACAAACTAAAATAGTATAGTAATAAACAGATGAATAGGTGAAACAGATTTGAAAGTCTGGAAATGGATCAGATTATATCTAAGAACTTAGTGTGTTAAAAGAGTATAATTTCATATTAGAAGGGAAAGCCGAAATTACTCAATAAATGAGATTAGTTCTACTGGGTAGCTACATGGAAAAGTAAAGCATAAACTTAAAATTCCTGCTCAACAGACTAATTTCAAATTGCTTAAAGATTCAAAGTAAAATATGAATATATAACATATATTTTTCACCTATCAAATTGACAAATATTTAAATATGATAATGTGTAATATTGCCATGGGAACTGCTGTTGAAGGAAGGGTAAATAAATTAAAAATTCTACACGTGGTGCATACATTGCTAATAATTTTCTTGGATTATATTTCAAAGTATAAAAATGTTCTTATGCATAGAACATGATTATATCCTTCCTGAAAGTATTTTTCTTTTTATAAAATTAATTCATATTGAATATAGAACAAAAGGAAGTACCAGCAAGCAAAAAGAGGAAAAAGGATTTAAAATAATATATTTCCAAAATAAGAACACAGTATTAACAGGTTTTACAAAAATCCTTTTCATTTAAAATATATTGTGAACAACTCTTTTAGGTTAACAGATACAATTCTGCATCATTTGTATTGCAGCATAGGTCTCCATTTTATGGATATGAAATAATTTAACTAATGCCCTTTTGTTGGAATTGCTTCCAACTTTTCATTATCATGAACAATGCTACAGAGAATATCCTTGTACAAGCATATGTACACTCACCATTTGGACATAGATGATTTAAAAAATTATCTGTTGGGGTTTAGAACATTCTTCAGTATATTAGCCAGTTTCTATTTGATAGTCACACATTGAGTTGGAGTCTTGGTTAACTGGACTGTTTAATTATATTTATACACACCAGTGTAGTGAACTATAAATCAGTCCAACTCATACCAAAGTGGGCTTTACCTTTTATTGAAAACAAAAATACTCTTCATGTTGGAAAACTTAACTCTGTTATGTTTAGCATGTTCTTGTAGTCCCTGTCACCTGACAATTGGTAGCCACAGTCATCTGAAAATTGGAAATCAAGTAGTTATTATCATAGTGATGTTTCCCAGAAACCATGATTTATTTTTCTAACATTTAAAAACATTAAATGTGTCTTCTAAGAACATGTGGGATTTAGAAAATTCCAAGACAAATCTGAAGAATGAGAGCTACACAAATATCTTGTTGAATTTTTTAAAAAAACATTGACTTTTCTTAGATAGATGAATGTGTTTCTCTGTCCTATTTATTAATAGAAAATGTCATTCTCTATACCTCATTGACTTTTGTATCTTTTCATCAGTTCCATTCATTCACTCCATAAATTATTATTCATTACCTTCTACATATTAGCATTGTGCTAGCTACTTCATAGTGAGGTGGCAATAAAAACCCAAATAAAAGCACACACACACAAATACACACGTATCAGAATTTAAAGAAACCATAGTAAAAAAAAAAAAGCTCACACGATGTCCTAATGTGTGAAGTTTAAAAAGAACACAGCAGGCTAAGAAAGCAGCTTCATGACAGCACCCTGAGATCATGGGACAGGTACTGTTAGTATGAATTCCCACAAGTCACATAGCAGTCCCTTGCCAAATGTCACACAACAAGTAACAAAATAAGCATGAAAATTCAGTTTGCCCATGTCTATAAATAAAATAAGAACCTAAAATAAAAGATCAAATGGCACACTAATTGAAGAAGGTGGCAGAGGAGAGGCAACAGTTTCATTGATCAAGGTTTATTTAGTCTTTCTGTCCATGACATGATTTCGTGTAAGAATAAGTCATGCCTAGAGAGAAAGAAGCACGTGGAAAATCTAAACGGTGTAGTTCTAATTTTTTCTAATGACTTGGATACAAGATGGGAGGCTGAGGGGGGGGGCAGTCAAAGAGGGAATGAGCATGAGGCAATTAGAAATTAGAATCAATCAAAGATAGAAAAGACAGGAAGATCAGGGTTGTTATTTGCTGCAGAATTAACTCACAGTGTATAATGAAGAAGATAATTTAAAATACATTAGAGGAGGGAGGTCCATGGTGGCTCAGCAGGCAGAGTTCTCACCTGCCATGCCAGAGACGCAGGTTCTATTCCTGGTGCCTACCCATGCAAAAAAAGAAAGGAAAAAAAAAAAAGATGGAGGAAAGGGAGAAGAAAGAACCAAGGAAGGGAAAGATTGATATTATGAATATCAAACATGCTTTCCTCAACACACTGTAACCCATCAGAGATGATGCTGAGTATATCAGGCACACGGTTGCAGAAAAAGCAATTAGGTGAGAAGAATTCATAAAGCTTCTCCTAGCCAAACCCATTTCTCCGTATAAGAAAGATTAAAAACAAGAAAGCCACACTGCTTAGAGATTAAATCACACTACTTCTTAATACCAAAGCAGGAAATAAACTCAGTTCTCCTAAGTCTCAAGCAAGTGCTTTATGGCTGCAAACTTTTACTCTAGTTATTGCATTTCTCTCTTTTCTAATTTAGGCAGAAATGGATCAGGGCCTGGGCAAGCGAATGGTCAGTGTAGACTGAGAGTAGACAACGATGTGATAAGTAGAGGATTCCTGAACTTTATTTTTGAAGCTAAAGCTAATGTTTAAAAAAAAATCACACTAAAACATTCAGAAATACATAGAGACAAACTTTTCTAAAACTATTTTATTCCCACCATTCCTGGATGGGAAAGAGGAACACAGTTTGTCATGTTTATACACAAAAGGAAGTGGCCCATACCAGATGACCAAGTGAGTCACGATTAGCTTACATTCTCTTTATTATTTCTCAGCAGAGCTTGATTTCAGAGCCAATTGTGTATTGCTCACTGTCTTCTCCGAAAGGTCTACGTGCCTAATAATTATGGGTCTGTACTTCTCGCTGTTGCTCTAGTTTCATTTCAGCCTGTTAGTGTTTACTGCAGGTGAACTTCTGAGGGTACTTGGAGCAAATGTGCTCTTCTACATCAGAAGTAGATTCTCAGGAGGCATTCTGGGCAGATGATGTGATCCCAGGCTTTCCTGAAACCAGACTTTTATTCCATTCCATCCTAATTTAAAACAATCTGTTTTGATAAATCAGTTTCTGCTATTTAACACTTTTGTAATCACTAATATATTTTGTAATCATTAATATATTCCTGTTCTATGTTTTCTATTTACCATGTTGTTTCTTCTCATTATTGAGTTTTCTTTGTTTCTACTAGGAAGAGGTGCATTTTATTTCCATTATTTTAATGGCTATACTTACCATTTAAACAGAAGTATACAAATGTGAATTTTTCTAACAGAGTTCAGTACTAATCTCTAAATATGAAAACTACAGGGAGCAACATAGTCGTCTCCCATGAACTCACATTTAACAGATATAAACACATTTGCACAGTATATTTTTATGTTAAAGAAATAACAATTTAGAGAAACAACTAAGCCACATCCTTTCCCCATCATTTTCTCTGCTCTCATGCTCCTAACGTTTATGTATTTTCACTTACATGTTTTTAACATGTTTTATTGTGAAATATATATATATATAAGCAATAAATTTCAAAGTACATTTTAACAAGTAGTTTTAGAACAAATTTCAAAGTGTGGCTTGGGTTACTGTTCCACTATTTCAGGTGTTTCTTTCTAGCTGCTCTAAGACACTGGAAACTAAAAAGAAATATCAATATAATGATTCAGTAGTGATAGTCATTTGTCAAAGCCTATCTTCTCTGTTACAAATCTTCTTCTCCTTTGGCCTTTCTTCCACTCTTTAGAGATATTTGGGCAATGGTCACTCTAACTTCTTCAGGTTAAAAAGGATGTCAACATTATGGGGTGGGGGGTGCAATTGATTGATGCTCTTGGAGAGATTGTCAACTCTGGGTTTCAGAGCTTACCTGACCTAGAAACCATATAGAGATTATAGGTTCTTGAAAAATAAACTTAGTGAGTGAAACTTTTGTAGAATCTCATGTAGAACCCTGGATATTCTTTAGCGTTTACAGGAATACTGTTGGTTGGCATACCATGGCAATTAGCAATATCCTAGCCAAAGCTTGCATAAGAGTAACCTTCAGAATAGCCTCTCAGCCATATTTGGAATCTCTTAGTCAGTGATACCCTCTTTTGTTACATTTCTTTTCCCATTTTTATTGATCCCATGGTGCCAGGACCAGGCTCATTCCTGGGAGTCATGTCCCATGTTGCCATGGATACTTACATCCCTGGAATCATGCCTCATGTAGAGGAATGGGTAATGATTTTACTTGCAGATTTAGGCTTTGAGAGAGAGGCCACATCTTAGCAACAAAAGAGGTTCTCTGAAAATAATTAGGCATTATTATAGGTAGGCTTAGTTTCTCCATTAAAGATAGAAGTTTCATAAGCACAAGCCTCAAGATCAAGGGCTTGGCCTATTAATGGGAATCCCTAAAGTTTGAGAGAGTATCAGGGATTTCCCAGGTGGGAAAGTTTAATAATTCTGTATTTTTTCTCCAGTCCATTGTGGGACTTGGCCAATACTGTTTAATTATCTTCCCAATAAACTCAGGAATGCTCACACACATCTGAACTTTTGTTACGTGTGCATGTATTTTGAGAATTCACTTACTGAGAAAATTAATTGCTCTCTTTTTTCCCAAAGTACTTATAGTACTTTAAGAAATATCTTTTTTATGACTCCCTGTATACATTTACCAGAAATTCTCTTGATAAGCCATATAGAAGGCTTGGTTACAGTTATATGTTTAATATAATAAGCAAAAAATGATCTTCAAAGGAATTGCTCCATTTTAAATTCCACTGGCATTTTAGAGTGCAAATTTCCCCACACTCACCACCAATATTGTTTATACCAGTTTTATTTACTACAATTTCTTCAACTTGATGGACATCAGTAGTATAATATTTTTGGTCTTGATCTGTAGTCTCCTACTTGTTAATTAAGTTAAACATCCTTTATTATGTTTTGTGGCCATTTGTATATATTTGTATATATTTTCTTATTAAATAACTGTTTTTTGTCATTTAATAGAAATGCAATGTATTCTGATAACTGTGTTAAAAATGCCTTCTCCAAATATGTGAATTGTCTTTACACTTTGTTGATTTTATTTTTGATCATAGAGAAGGTTTACATTTTAATGCATTTAGATTTATCAGTCTTTTCTTTTATGATTTTATCATTTTGATCAAAACTGTTTCCACCTTAACATTATGAAAATATGTCTATGTTCACTTTGAATAGAATTGTCACTCATCTATAATTTATTTTTGAGTATGGTATGAGCTAAGGACCTAATTTTACCTTTTGCTCTGAAAAGCCATTTTTTCAAGCATCATCTATGGAATATTCTATCTTTTCTAGGTCTTACAGTGGAGGGTTTTTTTTTTATCTTAAGTACAGTATCTTGCCAGAACTGTAGCTCTGTGAATTATCTTTCGCAGTGATGAATTATTTCCGATGTTGCCTAATTTACATTCCACCACCACAACTCATATAGGCCCTGATTTGTAACAGCTTCTTTGTGTAGGAATTTTCCTAATGTCTCTGTCATATGAGGTGGATAGTTTCAAATGATATTGATTACAGGCAGCTCAACTTAGGCCTCTCGTGATTTCTGGGCCTCACACCTATAAGATACAGGCAGTTAACTCTTTCTGCCCCATTCACTGGCAGGCAGCTCACTTCTACCTTGGCCCTAGATGTATTAAGATTTATTCAAGACTGAGCAAGGGCAGTCCCACTTATCAGTATCCTAGAAGCTTGGTTCTCATGCTCCACCACACTACTGGCATGGCTTTAGCCCCTCTCCGAAATGAGGAATTTGGGTTCTGGCCCTAGTGATGGTTTCCTGTTTTCTCTTCCTTCTTTCTGAGCCTCTCTCAGGTGACCAATACATTTTTTTCTTCGTCCAAATGATTTTCCTTCTTATTTTGGAGTGTCTAAGTATAAAATCATAATCCTTGGTACATTACATGTTCTTACATGCATGACCCACTTCTATGTATTCATTTATTTAATTGGTTAAAAATAGAAAATTATTGTTAAAATAACTTAATGACTATCCATGAAACTATAATCCCAAATAAATTACAGGATTTTGACCATAGCCTACATCTAATCTTATGGCTCCTCCAATCCCTTCTTTCTGCTTTACCCCACATAATGCAAATATCGTTCTCAATTCCATGTTATTCTCTTGTTCTCCTCTTTTATATGATTTTGTTGCATCTATATATTTTCAAAAAAGTATATCTATATTTATTTTTGCCACCTTTGCTGTTTTTAAAATAATGTACTGTTAAGTCCATAGTTTACATTAGGGTTCACTGTTTGTGTTGTACAGTCTATTATTTTTATTCTGATAACGTGTATGCAACCTAAAATTTCTCCTTTTTACCGCATTCAAACTTACAATTCAGTGCTGTTAATTATGTTTACAATGTTGTGCCACCATCACGACCGTCCATTACCAAAACTTTTCCATAACCCAAGTAGAATCTGCACCACTTAAGTATTAATTCCCCATTCCCTACCATCAACCCAGTTCCTGGTAACTTGCATTCTAGTTTTTGACTCTAAGATTTTGCTTATTTTAATTATTTCATATCAATGAATTCTTCAGTATTTGTCTTTTTGTGTCTGGCTTGTTTAACTCAATATGAGGTCTTCAGGGTTCACCCATGTTGCACGTATCAGAACTTCATTCCTCTTATGGGTGAATAATATTCCATTGGTGCATATATCACATTTTGTTTACCCATTTATCTGTTGATGGGCACTTGGGGTGCTTCTATCTCTTGACAATTGTGAATAATGTCACCATGAACATCGGTGTGCAAATATCTGTTCAAATCCCTGCTTTCAATTATTTGGGGCATATACCTAGAAATGTCATTGCCAGGTCATACGGCTATTCTATACATAACTTTCTGAGGAACTGCCAAATTGTTTTCCATAGCAGACACCCCATTTTATATTCCCACTAACAATGAATGAGTGTAGCTGTTTTTTTTTGCATCTTCTCCAACACTTATTTTCCATTTTTTTTAATGAAAAGTTCACTGTGGTTTGGATTTGTATTTCCCTAGCAGCCAATGATGCTAAGCATCTTTTCATATGCTTCTTAGCCATTTATGCATTTTCTTTGGAGAGCTATTTGTTCAAGTCTTTTCCCCATTTTTAAATTGGGTTGTGGTTGTTTGTCTTCTTGTAGTTGAATTGTGCAATTTCTTTAGATAAGCTGGATATTAAACCTTTAGAGGATATGTGATATTCAAATACTGTCTCCCATTCTGTAAGTAGACTCTTTACTTTCTAGACAAAGTCTTCTGATGTGCAAAAAATTTTAATTTTCATGAAATCTCACTTACCTATTTTTTCTTATGTTGCTTGAGCTTTGGGCATAATGTCTGAGAAACTGTTGCCTAACTCAACGTCTTGAATGGTCCCTATATTTATGTCTAGGAATTTTATAGTTTTAGTCTTGGGAACTCAGGTCTTTGATCCATTCTGAGTTAATTTTGTATAAGGTATGAGGTAGATCTCCATCTTATTATTATTATTTTACTTATGGGTATCCAGTTTTTCTAACACCATTTATTTAAGAGACTGTTCTGTCCCCCACTGAGTGGATTTCATACTCTTGTGGAAAACAAGTTGGCCATGGGTAAGAGGATTAATTTCTGAACACTCGCTTTGGTTCTATTCGTCAATATACCTAACTTTATGTCATTATCATGCTGATTTGATTACTGTGGCTTTGTAATAAGTTTTAAATTGGTAAGTATGAGTCCTCCAACTTCATTCTTCTTTTCTTAGATTTGCCCTGGCTTTTGAGAAATATGCAAGTGGTAGGCCATGTTTTGAAAAATGCATTTTATTTAATACCATTTTGATTTAATATTATTTTGTTGAAATTCATCCATAAATCTCATGGATGAGTTTAATATATTTCACTCATATTGACTGATGTTTTATATTCTATTATGTGTCTATGTGTTTTATTCAGTTATTCTGTCATTGGTGAACATCATGTTGATTTTGCTATTGTGAACAGGGCTTCTATAAGCATTCTTCTAAATATATCATGTTGGACATGTGCAATAGGCTCTCTGGGTCTATACCTGTAAATAGAATTAGAACTTAGGGTATATGAATGTTGACCTTTAGAAGATCAATACACTTTTTTTCCAAAATGATTATACTTATTTACATTTTCACCAGCAATATATGAGATTATGTGAATATATGATATTTAGCATTCTCAGATCTTAATTTTTATCAACCCAGTAAGCTTAAAATGGTATGCTAATATGGTTTACATTTCCTGGATTACTAATGATGATGTTAAGTATCATTTTATATGTTTACTGACCATGCATGTTTCCTTTTCTGTAAAATATCTGTCCACAGCTTTTGAACATATTTCTATACACTGGCCATTATGCTACCCATTAAAGCTCTCTAACTTCCAGGCACAAGGCCTGCTCATACTTCCTGATCTCCATGTGGTTGAAGTTAGAGGAAATGATGACTGTCACTTCTGGGCTTGAGCATTTAATTGCTAATACACTTAATTGTTAATACATGAGCCCTTGTGGGCTCATGTTTTATCTGCCATAGTGAATGGAAACCTTCCAGATAGTGTCTACTTCATCAGCACGACTCACAGAGGCAGTATCCACAGTCAAATCATGATGGACATGTTGCATTAGTAAGAAGCACATCTTCTTATCTTAAATTACCGGGTTTTGTGGATTATTAATTGTCACAGTATAATCTAGACAGCCCTAATTAAGACATATAGTTTGAAATTGATTTACTTTTAGGCTTTCTTCTTAATTTTTTATAATAATCCTTTTCCAATTGTTTATATTGCCAATATTTTCTTCACATTTCACATAACTCAGTGTTGATGGACATTTTCTATGATACATCTAGTCACTTGGCCAACACTCATAGGCTACAGCAGCTGAAAAGGAAATGTTTAATCTTTGAGTTGAATATTGGATCTGGGTACATGAATCCTCTATCTTTTGAGGGATGCAGTAGCTAGGATGTTCTCGTTGGATTTCTCTGTATTAATAGATATCAAATGATTGAGAATTTAGTAAACACTAGGCACTGTGTTAAACTCTCTTTAAATTTTATTTCAGCAAATCTTTGTGACAGCCCCATGACAAAAGAATGATTATTCTCATCATTTTCAAATGGAAAAACTGAAGTAAAAGCAGGTAAGAAACCAATGCTGATTAGGTTAATGTGTCAACTTGGTCAGGTGATGGGACCCAGTTGTCTGGTCAAACAAGCACTGGCCTATTTGTTACAATGAGGGTATTTTGTGGACTTAGATCATCAACTGATTGCATGTATGGCTGATTGCATCTACAGTCAACAAAGAGGAGTATCTTACAATCAGTTGAAGGCTTTTAAGCAAAGGGTGATGACTTCAGCAGTCAGAAGAGATAACTTTCATCTCTACTTCAGCCATCCAGCCTCTTCAGGGGAATTCATGAAAGACCTTCATCAGAGTACCAGCTTGCTGCCTGCCCTACAGAACTTGGACTTATGCATTCTTACAGTTGCCTGAGACCCTGTTATAAAATCCCACGCTATTTACAGGTATCTCCTGTTGGTTCTGTTTCCTAGAGAACCCTGACTAATACAAAACCTTACCCAAGAACACATAAATAAAAATCAGAGTTGAGTTTTGACCTAAAAGTTTCTGAGTCCAAATCCCATGGAAAAGTATTCATTTACTCATAAAATTTGCCAATCTTTATTCTTAAATTTATACTGAGTTCAAACATGCCTATTAAGGACATTTAAAACAAGCAACAGGTTTTGAGTCCCATCATTGTTATCCTCTAGGAAAAATACCAAAATATCAAGGAATTTTGGCATCTGTACTAGTTTCAGAAAAACATCTTAAAACCTAAAATCTCCTGAGTAAATTTCATGTGGAGCATCAAGAAAATAGTTGTTCTAATTTAGGGATTTTATTTCAGAAAAATAGCAAATCAAGAATGGTTTCATCTCAGGAGGAATCATCCAGTAATATAAGAGTAATCCATAAATATCTTATCAGTTGCTCCCAGCAGCCTTGTTATTTACAACTTTAATTTCCTAGTATGAAATTCATGACGACTAATAGTTTGTGTTTTCACAGTTGTTCTAAGATACAGATTTTGACTACTATTTTAGGTTATAGTCAGTGTAATTTCAAAAGAAACATGAGGATGAGATTAGGACATTTAAATCTCCCTCAAATATTAATGGAAGCCACTTTAAAAAGGGCTAATAATCAGAGCATGCTGTAACCAAAAATAAAAATAAATAAAATAAACAAACAAAAAGAATCAAAGTAAAAGGGAACGAAATACTTGGTCTCAAATGCCAATGTGATCTACAAATTACAAATGTAGAAATGGGAAACCAAATGAGTAAGGATTGAAAACAATGCAAAGAAGCATATTTTCTTCTAGAATACTGTGACTCTTGAATACCTACAAAATTTGCTTCATTCCACCTATCTCAGGATTCAGAGCAAAGTTTGTCACTTGCCAACCTGTATGAGCTTTGGAAACCATTTTACCCTTTGTACTATTTTCAAGCATGACTTATCATAAGTAAAACATCGATGTCAGATTTCATGAGATCACAAGTATTTATTTCCCTTGCTGAAATTCTGACAGAAATTAAAAGCCTAATTATTAAAAAGACATCAAGGTAATGCAAGGGTAGTTCAATGGTAGAGTTCTCGCCTGCCATGCAGGAGACCTGGGTTTGATTTCCGTTCCATGCACTCCCCCCCATAACCAAACAAACAAACAAACAAAAATTCAACAAACGGTGCTGCAATAACAGGTTGCTCACATGGAAAAATAATGAGATGTGACCCTGCCATGCAGCGTATAAAAAAAAGGCATTAGTCTTCCATTATGTTTTCAAATTTGTGTTTTAATACCACGGCCATACATTTTTTCCATTCACCAGCTTTTTATACTTTTTTTTTATCCTATTCTTATAGTTTTTCTGGTGTTATTTTGCCATGATTAAGTTCTGATTCTCCCTGCTCTTCGGGTCTGCATGAGGAGAGATTTTCCTTAGATATCCTTGCTCTTGCTTCACTGTCTATTCCTCCTGGAGGGGTGAATGAGCCTCTAAGTTTGGTAGGTATGGAGGAAGATGAGTAAGCATAGTTCAGCTTCTTCCACTCACTACCTATTATTGATATCTCTTTATAAGGTTATTCTCTTTTATTTGTGTGGCTTATCACATCACCTCATGCTATAGTTGAGGTTTGTTAATTACATAATTTTTGTTCATTGCCTTCATGGATCAGCAAACTTTTTTCTGTAAACAATCAGATGGTAAATACTTTAGGCTTTGAGGGCCTTATGGTCTTGTCACAACTAGTTAACTCTACTGCTGTAGCATGAAAGTAGCCACAGACCTTTGGAAATACATAAATAAATGATTGTGCCTGGGTTCCAATAAAGCCACTGTATGTCATAGTGTCCTGACTCCAGTTTTAGACCTCTGAGCAGTGAAATATAGTTTTAACCATTGCTAGATGCAGATTTTTGTTTTTTAACCTTTTTGGGTGTATGGGCCAGGAATAGAACCTTGGTCTTCTGCATGGCAGGTGAGCATTCCACCACTGAACCACCTGTGCACCTTGGTAGATTTTGTCAATGAGGAAAACAAAACCAAACAAAAAGAATGAGATACTTTTTGTAAATGTCATGTGATATTTTCTGGGACAAAATTGAGAAAAACTCAACAAAAGTATTGAAGACTCAAAGATATTTAATGACACCTGTGCATTGAACACTCCCTTCTAGGATCATATGTACTTAGGAAATGAAAAAGAAGCCATATTCTTTACTATCAGACATAAGAAATTGGAAAAATTGAGTAAAATAAGACAAGTTTAATTTACTAGAGGAAACAAGAGATTATGTTGGGAAGAAGGTTGCAATCTTAGGGAGAAGACTAGATAGCTATGAAGGGGCAAATGAGATAATTAAAGCAATGGAGAACTAAAATAGAAGGGAAAAGGAGATATATTTGCATCAAATAACTACAAAATAGTATTAAGAAAAATGTGAAATACTCTTTATTACCAGGTCAAAAATGGTATCTGGGACCCAAAGAAACTTAATGGAGGAAAAGATGCAAGATAGCAGAGAGAAAAAAATAGAATCATAATTTAAGAATGATCCAGAATTCATTAAACTGTTATAAAATTTCCTCTTAAAACTGTGATTAGACAATCATTTTGAAAACAATTGACAAACAATCTGAATTGGGACAACCATACCAAGTGATTTGAAAAAAATATGGAGATATTTTTAAAGCAAGATGAAGAAACTTAATGTGAAATATTTTTTACAATTAAAAATGGGAAAAGTTTGTCTAGTAACATAGCTGACTAGATATCCTAAATGAGCCTTTTGCTAGTAACAGCTAAAACTATGTATGTACACACACACATAAATAAGCTGCTAAGCTGCTAAGAATTTAAGAACTTTCCATAAAATGAAATTGAGAGTCCAGAAATAAACCCTCACGCTTTACAGTCAGTCGATTTTCAACAAGGATGACAATATTATTAAACTGGGAAAGTAGTTTTTCAAGAAATGCTGTTGTGACAACTGAATATTGCTGTACAAAATAATAACTTGGATCCCTTTTTCACATCATATGCAAAAATAAACTCAACATGGATAACAGACCTACATAGAAGAACTAAAAGTTCTGGAAAAATAATATAAGCAATAAATATTCCAACCTTGAGTTAGGCAGAGTCTTCTTAGACATGACACAAAATGCACAAGTCACAAAAGAAAAAGTACATGTTGGACTGCACCAAAATTAAGAACTGTGTACTTCAAAGGACCCATCAAGAAAAGGAAAATACAGCACGCAGGTATCGTCAAGGCATATATCTGATAAAGGATTTGTATTTAGCATATGTAAAGAACTCTTGCATATCAATAATACAAAGACAAATAATCCAAATTAAAAATGGAGAAATGATCTGCACAGACATTTTTCCAAAGTTATACAAACGACCAATAAATACATGAAAAGATGGTCAACATCATTATCCACATGGAAATGCAAATCAAAACCACAATGAGAGACCACTGCACACACACTAGGGTGGCTATAATAAAAAAGATATAATAACAAGAGTTGTCAAGCATACGGAGAAACTGGAACCTTCATATACTGCTGATGGGAATATAAAATGGTGCAGCCACTTTGTTAAACAGTCTAGTAGTTCTTCAAAAGGTTAAACTTGGAGTTACCATATGACCCAGCAATTCCACACTGAGATATGTGCCCAAGAGAAATACAAACATATGTCCACACAAAAAACTTTAACACAAATGTTCATAACAGCATTATTCATAATAGCAAAAAAGCATTAGCCACCCAAATATCCATCAACTGATGAATGGATAAATAAAATGTGATATATTCATACAATGAATATTATTTGGCAGTCAAAGGAAATGAATTACTGATACATACTGCCACAGGGAAATAAGCCTTGAAAACATTATGCTAAATGAGAGAATCCAGTCACAAAAGACTACATATTATATGATTCAATTCTACGTCTAGAATGTCCAGACTAGACAAATCTATAGAAACAGAAGTTAGATTAGTGCTTACCTAAGGCTTGAAGGGTTGAAGAAATGGGAAGTGACTGTTAATGGGTACATAGCAAAAATGTTCTAAAATAGATTGTGGTGATGATTTTCCAACTCTATGAATATACTAGAAGCCATTGAATTTTACACTTAAATGGTATATGAGTTATATCTTAAATATTTTATTTTTAAAAAACAACTTAAATGCTAAAGATTAAAGAACTAAATACTTCAATAAAGAGTTTAAAAAGGTATTCCCATTCTAAATAAAATATAGTAGGTCACATTTAGTTAACACTCCCACTGCAACACCTATATAAAGCTGGATAATTTAAAAGACTACACATTTATACACAACAGGTAGCTGTGGAAAAACTGAGGACTGTATGAACTAAAATTCAGAGGAAAACATTCCTCAATGAGCTGGTAATTGTCTGCTGTTCTCTCACCCATCCTGTACATTCTGTGTGTGAACTGAGGATTGGGTTTTGCCCTTAAAGAAGACTTTGGCAAGGCTCTTGAAATCCCATGAGGTTGCAAAACAAATTGGAAACATGAGGGCACTTAAATGGCCAGTTTCCTTATAGGGCATCTGCTGTATTTGGAGAGTAGACAGGAAGCTGAGGAGCTTGGCCAGAAGCTACTAAGAGCCTGATCTCCTCTGATTCTTAGGGGAGAAATCAACCCAATGAAAGAGGGAAAAGGCTTCAAATACTCAGCCCATAAAACATTTGCCAGATGTGAAAACAGGGCAATGTAGAGTCTGGAAAGGCTTCCTGATTCAGTTATCATACCCTTCCCTTACTCCTGGGTATGAATCACTGGGTCTCCATCAACTCTGAAGAGATACAATATTTTGGAGTGCCAACTGTACTCCAAGGAAGAATTTTGAAGGGAGAGAATATGATCCTTGACCCCCTCCTATCTACCAATGCCAATTCCCTACCATCTGGATTTGAAAGTCCCTACCCAAGTGTGTCCCTTGTGCTGTAAGATTGCATGGCATTTCCCTCACACCAGTGGAATGTTGGCTGAACATTCAGATTAACACCAGCCCCTAGAAAGTTGTGATATACCAAGAAAGTTTGAAACCTCACCTAGGTATGATTACATCCAGTTATCCCTTCCTCATACCCATGACTTTGGTTAAATGAATATGTAGTAGTCTATGTCTCAATATCTTGTCTACAAATCACCATTTTAGCTCTCTCCATCCCTATTGTTGATAAAAGGGTAATGAGAAAAATGCAAAGTGGTATCTCATTAGGAAAGATGGAGCGATAATAAAGTATACTAGCTAGTTAACCTAATACTTCGCCACATACATTCTACAAAGAATTCCTTGAAGAACTCAAAGCATTTTAAACAGAAAGAAATGAAATGAAAATGGTTACAAACAGGAAGAAGGAACTTTTACAGCAATTTGAGAAGTCACAAGAAGTATGAAACACCTTCGAAAGAGTGGTTTTATCTGTGATTGTACAATTCTGAGGATCTCTCTTTCTTTTACCATTTATTGTCATCCAGAATTCTGATTAGTTAATTACTAGACATAATGGAAGAAATCCATATTTCTTAAATTATAATTTTGATGTTTAGCAACATGAAATGAGATTTTTATTAAATTCTTCCAATTTATTGAGCAATAGTTGTCTACTGCATCCTATTGTTTCTGGAGAAACAAGAGGAAAATGAAACATTTGGGGGAAGAGCTTACACCCATCCTATGCATATTCTAAAGTTCTGGCCAGATGTGCTCACCTGGGCCTATCAGTGATGAGTAACAAACACTCTAGGTCTATTTCCAGTCTGGGGAGGAAAGATCAAGGATGCATAAAATCATTTATGCTTCAGACTGAAAGGAAGCACCTTGGGATCATTTAGTCAAATCACCAACCTAGAGAAGGAAGCATATATAGAACATTTTCTAACAGGGGTCATCCAACTATACTGGAACATTCCAGGGGCTCATTATTTTATGAGTTCTTACCAGCTTTAATTCTTAAAACTATCCTCTTTTTTCAGGATTGAGTTAACTCTTCCTCTACATAACAGTCCTGTATTTAACTGTAAATTTAATGCCTCTTCCATAAGACAGACCATCAAATAGTTAGAGGCAATTTCCCTCTTTTTTTTAACATCTTTTTTATGCTAAATATCTCCAGTTCCTTCGATTTTCCTTCATAGGACCATGTTTTTGGAGTCTAAAGTCTAGACTCTTCATTAGACTGACTAATCTTTCTGGAATCTATTTCAGTTTGTCAACACCTCATCCAATGTGTAACACTCAAAATTACACAATGTTCCAAATATGACTTCACTATACGGTAAGTTGGAGCTGGTAACTCGGTATTAACTCAGTGATCAAATTATATTAATGTTCCTGATAATTTTAGCAGTAAGGTTACACTATTGGCAAATTTTGGGCTGGTGGGACACAAAAGCTACTCTATGCTACCCTAGTTTTACAGTTCTCTTTTAAAAAAATATTTGGAGAATATAGAGAAAGTTGAAAAAATTAGTAATATTCACTCTATACTAATCATCCACATTGCCATCACCCCAGATCAACCTTTGTTATTATTTTGATGTTTGCTTCCATTCTTTTAGATCTTTCAGAAGTTTTCCAACTAGTATATGAATAGATTCTCCAAAAGAATAAAAAAGGAAACTCACAGAGAGATCTAAAGTCCCCCCCAGAGTGAACTGTTATCTTAGACATTTATCATACTAGACTAAATTTTACAATTTAAGTACAAATCATAAAAATACATTAAAAATATGTAATAAAATACATTAAAAAGTACATTCATAAAGATAGTGTCGTTAGATATTATATGTATATATATATATATTTCATCCTACTCTTAGCATCATTCTTCAGCTTGCTTTTTCATTCAACAGGTTTTTGAAATATATTCAAGCTGATTGATATACAGCATAATATTCTATCATATGGATATTACATATTTAATATATCTATTCCTGTATTAATGGCTTTCTTCCTAAACACATGAGAGTATTTCTATAAAATAGATACTTAAACAGAGGTCTGCATTAAAAGTTTGACACTGCTAAGTTGCCTTCCAAAGTGGCCTAATAAATTTATACTCCCACCAATATCATAAAAAAGTATAGTGTCCCCATCTCTTAGCAACATATTACCAAGCATTTTATTATTTAAAGATTTGAAAAGTTAAAAAAGAATCTCATTTTAATTTGTTTTTCTCTGATTTCTTGTTTGTTTGAGCATCTTTTTGTATAAATATTTCTCTTTCTGTGAATTAGCTATAATAATATTTTACTATTTACTCCAGAGTTATTTTTTTCCTAATTAATTGTAGGATTTCTTTATTTCAATATTTTTATAATCTTTATCTGTTTTTATGTTTATCAATAATATTCATTTATTATAGAAGTTGAAAATATTAACTTCCAACATTTCATGTCTTTTAACCTTATTTAGTTTTGTCAGTTTACCCATTGGTTTTATACTTTGATATAAAATTACTAATCTTTTCCTTTATAATATGCTTTTTCTCCTCTACAGTCTTAAAGATAATCTTACGTATTTTATACTAATAAATTTCGAGATTGTGTTTTAATCCATTTAGACTCTATTTTTGTTCGTGGTGTGAGGCATGGGTAGAATTTATTCGATATGGGAAAGTAGTCATCCCAAACAACATTTAGAGGAGAGTCCCTATTTGTCGAAAAAGATTTTTCAAGGTGAAGACTTTTTGCTTTCAGGTCCGGGAATTTTTTTATTGTTTCTTCAAATATTGACACTTCACAATTGTCTCAATTCATTCTTTCTAAAATTCCTACTAATGTTGAATCTTTGGATCTGTTTTCCATGTTCCTTAATTTTTGGTTGTATTTAACATGTCTTCATTTCTTTCTAATTTGCTTTGGACAACTTCCTCACTTCGAACTCGCTGTTTCTAAGGGACAGTCTTACAGTGATTCCACATTGTTATTTCATCCCTGTATAGATTTTTTTTTAATTTATATGATCAAATTTAATATGGAATGATTTGAATCAGATTAATTTTCCTATCTACATATTCTTGCCTCCCCAAAGCATGATCTTATTTGTAATCTCATGCTTATGATGATATTATTTCCTTGATCTCTCCAAGTATTTTAAATATATTTATTGAATTGAATAAATTTGAATAGATAATGTATATACATGGCATAAAATTTTAAGTTTTAAAAATAACCCTTCCTGATAGACAGGACTTCTTGATAGATGGCAGAGTGGAGTGGAGTGAGTTCACTCCTGCTCCATGAAACAAGATAAGAGACTGGGAAAAAATGCCCAAGACTGCAGGTCCTGGGCTGTGAGTAAAGTAGGAGGATCTTTAAACTCAAGAATACAGTTATATTGAAAGTGAAAGGATGGAAAAAGATCTTCTATGCAAGCTGTAACTGAAAGAAAGCAAGAGTAGCTTTACTAATAGCAGACAAAATAGACTTTAAATGGAAAGACAAAGAGGGACGCTACATATTAATAAAAGGGACAATTAATCAGAAAGAAATAACAATCATAAGTGTGTATGCTTCCAATCAAGGAGCTCCAAAGTACATGAGGCACATATTGGAAAAACTGAAGGGAGCTATAGACATATCAACAGTAATATTGGGAGACTTCAGTATACCACTCTCTGCTATAGACAGAACAGTCACACGGAAGATCAACAAGGAACTAGAGAACCTAAACAGTAAGATAAGTGAATTGGATCTAATACACATATATAGATCATTACATCCCAAAATACCAGGATATGCATTCTTCTCTAGCACACATGAAACATCGTCCAGGATAGATCATATCCTGGGACATAAACTTAGCCTCTTTAATTTTATAAGATTGAAATAATCCAAAAGCTTTCTCTGATCAGAACAGAATAAAGTTGGAAATCAATAATCACCTAAGAACCAGAGCTTTCACAAATATATGGAGATAAAACAGCACAAGGAAGAAATTGATAGAGAAATCAGTAAATATCTGGAGATGAGTGATAATGAGAATACAACATATCAGACTTATGGGATGCAGCAAAGGCAGTGCTGAGAGGGAAATTTGTTGCCTTAAATGCCTATATTAAAAAACAAGAACAAGCAAAAGTTGAGGATTTAACTGCCCACCTGAAGAGTTTGGAGAAAGAATAGCAAATGAACCCCATTAACATTTCTTTACACTTGTTTCATCGTTTAGCTATCTACCAATCCATCCTTCTATCATGAAGATTATTTTAAGCCAAATTCAATTATCCAACAGGTCATCTATGCATTAGCAGTTTTGTATTACATGTAAAAAATGTTTTCATCTTTTTTTAAAATCATTGATAAAATTTTCCTCAGAGGAGAGTCTTCTAGTAGATTGGGAGAGATTAACCTCCAAGATGTATAACAACAACTTTAAACAAAGCAACAACAACAACAAAATGGTAGTAGGGATTCAATCAATGATGAATCTATCTTTATTATATCTTAGCTCTCATTTCCTCTCTTCTTCATCAAGAAAGTGTGAATGAGTACTGGACGGGAGAAGGGTGTGGTCTTCTACTCAAGTCCATGTAAGTATTCCATTAAGTTCTTACCTCTGCTCCCCACTGCCCACCCCACATTTCTCCCCACAGCTGTTGATGAATGACTCCAGTCTGGTCCTATTTGTTCTGCCGGTGCCCTGTTATCACAGTTCCTACTTTTTGATAGGAAAACTTCTCTGGACTTACACCTTTTTGTAGTTTACTCCCACCCTCTGTTCCTGAGTCTCTCTTCAATTCTTACTCATACAACTTGGTTGAGCTTCACTTTGCTCCTGTTTCTTTAAACTTCTGATATCCTTCCCTCTGACTCAGATTAGTTCTATAAAATTAGGATGCTTCCTGTGCTTGTCCTCCATTTGTCCCTTCAGATCTACCCTATATGCTGCTCCATCTTGTTCTATGCCCCCAAGAGCTTGACCCCCATGATCTGGAGCAATGGGCTTCCTTGTTCCCTGGCTTCCAGATAATGTTTACTAAGGGAAACACTAGCAGGAGATAGGAAGGTGAGAATAGAGTGAGGTTAGGGTATTTTCCCTTTATGTTCCTTACAAGGTCTCCTTTAGCTAGCTGCATTCCTTTACTGAAGGCTCAGCTTCTGCCAGAAGGCCTTCTCCAGAGTGTTCCCCTTTCTCTGTGTCCTTATAATGATTATACCCCCTACCCCTTGAGGGTAAGAGTAGTAAAGTATTCCTATTGTTACAAACTTAGGTCATGTATACCTTTTATTGACCTCCTTAAACCCTTCTCACACTTTTGTAAATAGTTCATTTATTAAACTCTTCTCAAAGCGTCTAGTTTGAGTGTGCCATCTCTTTCTTGCTGGGACCCTAACATATATATATACTATATATATATATATTATTTTTCTCCCTCCAGATTCTCTTTATTTACCTGGCTGCTCCCTAGTCTTTCAAACATGGCCCTGGCTTCTCTTTTGTCCCATATTAGACCCTTAGGCCCTTTCATTATTGGACAACCAAGCTCCAATAATATCAATCATCCTGCCCTACCTCAGGAAAACCTTCACACTCTGGTTTGGCTTGGTAAACACATTGTCCCTACATATCTAGTTTCCACAGACAAAGACTTATGGTTTCTAGAAGGTTAAATAATAAATAGCAGAAGAAATATTTATTCCACCTGGAATCATTAAAGTTGGCCTAGAAGAGACTATGGCAAGAATCCAAGGAATGTTGAGGACATCCTCTCAATGCCAAAGTAGGAAGTGGTTACACCCCCTCAAATCTCCAGCTCAACTAGGCAGAAGAGAGTAGATGGATGACTGACTGCCTTAGCTGCTATATACCTCTCAGGGGGAGTAAAGAGTTTTGAAGGTCCCACCTCCTCCTAAAGATAAGCTTTGAGGAAGGAGATAAAGATCAGGAGAACATTGAGTATTTGAAATGGGATAACAGGAATAGAATATTGTTAATGAAGGAAAAATATTACAGGAAGAAGAGGTGGGAAGTACCAAAGATAAAAGTACCAAAGTGTCAACTTTACAATTTTATAGTAAGATTCACTTCCTTTGAAAAATCTAAACCAGTGATTTTTTAACTTCTATTAAGTTATTAAAACCTTTAGAAAAGCTGTGGACTTACTCTAGAAAAATGCAAAAAAACAAACAAAATATCCATAGATTTTCAAGTAAGAAATGTTCATTTATAGACCCAGTTTCAAAATCAGTGTACCATAAAACACACTGATACAATAATGTTGATAGAGTGGGTGTTCCATTCCTGTTGGAACTGCCATCATCACCCCCTCAAACTAAGGGTCCAGAAACACAGTGAGGTGTGGCTTCCCGCAAGCCTCCTACATTTATTTTCTTTGTCAAGAAGGCCCACAAAACTAACGAAATGGCCCCTGTCCTAGAACATTTCACCCATTTCCTAGAACGCTATTTTCCTAAATTGCATTAATTTGGTAATTTTTGAAGCCTGAGAAGTTCACTGGGAACAGTGAAGAATTTGAGAAAGTAGACTAGACTTTCACTTAGAAGATTTGGGTTCTGGCCTCAGAGCATTAGCTCTGGAGTTTAAACAGCTCATTTAATTTCCCAACATCTCAGTTTTCTCACTTGTAAAATTGTATAGTCAGATGAGATGATTTTTAATTTTCCTTTCTAAACTGTGGAGGCCACCAAAAGAAGACTAGAGCTGGGTCTGGAGTACTCAATAAAGAGGGATAAAGAGGGAACCAGTCCGTTCTACATTTTTGGTGAACTTTTATTAAATATCCAAAGTGTATTAGAAGCCAGCTTTAAATTTTCTATAAAGAAGCAGACATATGAAGTGAAATGTATCCAGAGGGGTTGGGTGTAGTATTTTGGAGCAGGAAAGAATGCCTCACATTTAGAATATGTAGGACATCTATTGAAAATAGATGAATCACCAAGTTTCATTCATTCAAATGTCTTCATAGGGCATGTTCTCAGGTAAGATAGGTAAATCTATAGAAATCTTTGTTTTGTCAGAGTATTTCCCAGTATGTCACACTGAAGAATTCGAAGCTTCTGATTTCTCTTGCTTTTTTCAATTTAACTCTTTTTGTTTCTCCACAAAATATAGAAACATCCAGTTATGACTAAATAAACTTGGTAAAGATGGTACTACTTCTTTATGCATTCAATAAATATAGATATAAATATACACATCTTTATAAATATAAGTATGTAGATATATGACACTTAAAATATGTCAATAGCTAAATAGATACAAAGATGGTCCAAGTATTTTTCCTGGCAATGAGAAGCCTACAATATGTTGCAGTATTCATACATTTCCAGAACTGGCCCATATTTTCTACTACCAAAAATAATAATAATAATAATATAGTAATACAAGCATAATAATAATGCCTTCCATTTATATAGCTATTTATAATTAAACACTGTTGTTACTAACTTTTTTTCATTTGATTTAAGTTCATGGAATGAATACTTGATAATGAATTCTGAATTTTGTTTTGTCTATGTAGGCTAAAAGAAGCAACAAAAATCAAAGAAAAATGCTTATTTTGACTTATTTCTTCAGTGGTAAATCTTCCATATATCATATGTGAGTCTAAGACATCAAATATCAAGCTATCAATTAAAGGACTCATCAAAATTTAAATCATGTCTTCATATTCTAGGGATGCTTAGAATGTGTTTCTGATTTTACACATCACTGGTGGAAGCAATGGCCCTCATCAACATAGGTATTTTCAGCAAATGATTGTATTATAAAAATCCAATGAAATTCCTGTTCCAGGAATGAAAATGGATCATCCACTTACTCACTAAGCACTCTATGACAGCTTAACATGTTTTTTTTTTTTTTTTTTAATTTGCATATGGGCAGGAGGCACCAGGGATCGAACTCCAGACCTCCAGCACGGCAGGTCAGAGCTCTGCCTGCTGAGCCACAGGAGCCGCCCTTAACATGTTAACAATAAAAACAAGAGAATAGATTTTCTTGACAGACCCATATTTTGAGGCATGACAGACCTATAATTTTAGGCCTAGCTTTAGAGCAGTTTTCAAACTATAGAAAAGACTTATGAAAACAGTCATCCAAGTCACACAAAAAACAGTTGCTTAATTCTAAGAAATCCAGCCCTAAAATAAAATGGGAAGTGCTGGAATTTTATGAAAAATTTCAAAAAAGTAATCCTGAAACTTTATGGGGAAATAGAAAATATTGGAAGATTTTTTCCTAAGGTTTATAATTCTCGGCTCAGACTGCTTTAATTATGTCTAAATCAGTTACCGGTTCTTCTTGCACCATATTCAATTATGCTTCAATTAACAAATGATTCCATAGGGCTCTGTTGGTTCTGAAACAATGTTTCTCTTTATTAACTAATTGCTGTTACTAGTAATAATCATGTAGTAAAATTGCTCAAGTTTCATAAGTGCGGTCATCTTATGATATTTCTGGAAGAGCTCCCAGAATGAACAGTTAGGCTAAATGTTTATGACTTGCTAATCACAAACAACAAAGATGGAAAATAAGAAGCATATGGTGGTGATACAGGGTAGAATTGTATGTACTTTTGTACTAATTTCCTTATTCCTTACTGAAGATCCCACAGCTATGTCTGGACCCAGACAAAAATGTGTAAGTTACCGAGGATTTATTTTTGTAACCTCTCTACTCTGTGATCACCAATCATTCCTCTAGCCATTCCATCTTTGGGGTGGCTTTTTCCATTCTGCTCCTAGTTCTAAGTGTCCCTGTGAATTCAGTGACAGTCTATTGATTACCTACAATAATAGGTCTATCATAATCAACTACTACAATCTAAATAGTTTAAAACAGCAACAGAAACTATTCTCTCACAGTAGTAGAGGCTATAAGTCCAAAATAAATGTGTATTAGCAGAGCCATGCTCCCTCTGAAACCTATAGAGGAAAATTCTTCCTTGCCTCTTCCTAGTTTCTGGTGGTGTGTTGGAAATCCTTTGTGAGGTTTGGCTGCAGCACTTCAGTTTTTCTATTGATAATTACTAGGCATTCTCCCCATCGTGTCTGTGCTTTTTCTCTTCTTGTGGCACTAGCCGTATCAGATTAGGGCCCACGCTATTTCAAAATGACCTTATCTTAACTTGATTACATCTACAAAGACCCAGTTTTCAAAAACAGCCACACTCACAGGTCTAGAGCTTAGGACTTCAACATTTTTTTTGGAGACACAATTCGACTGATAATACCTACTATGTATGCACAATGTGTTAAGAGGAGTTTGCATGAAACAGAGATAAATGGGATGTAGTCCCTGCTGTCAAGTAACATTACAACCTAGAATGTAAAATAAAGCAAATTTACAAATTACAATATAAGTAGTATGCAATAGTTATTCTAAGTCATCATGCTACCCTAGATATTAGATTTGTTTATTTCTTGGACAACAGTTGCACGTCAGATTACTATCGGTCAGTTCTCTCTAGAAATACAATGCCATCAATTGGGACTGTTACTAACAATTTATTCCATACCATTAATATTTTTAAAATATTCATATTATTCACAAAAATAAATATCAATAAAGAAAAAATGTATGTGTGTATGTTGAAAAGATCTTTGTTTGCATGAACTGGACTCATTAAACAGTTTTAAAATAATAGACTAAATAAATTTGGAAACTTACAGTGACCAAGTAGGTAGTTGAATGAAATTGATTTGTCCAATATTAAATAATTGATAATACCATTAATAAAAATAAATACTGAAAAAAACAGGTTTAGGGAAAATAACAATTTGGTAGGGGTGACCATCGAGCAGTAGAAGAATATAAGCACAGAGGAGTTATGTACATATTGGAAGTTGTGGGAATGTATGATGATCTTAAGCAAGCATAAGTAAAGAGAGAAGATGGCCATGGGATGTTCTTAGAGGCCAAGAAAGAAAAAACACTTTTCAAGGTGGTTTTGGCTATTTGGGCCCTTTTGCTCTTCCCTATAAATTTGATGACTGGCTTTCCATTTATGCAAAGAAAGCTTGTGTAGCTTTGATTGAGGTTGTGATGAATCAGTAAATCAGTTTGGATAGAAATGACATCTTGACATTAGTCTTCCAACCCATGAAAATGGGTTCCATTTATTTGTGACATCTTTGATTTCATTTAGCAATGTTTAGTAGTTTTACATCTTCAAGTTCTTTACATACTTGGTATAATTTCTTCCTAAGAACTGATTGATACTTTTAGTTATTGTTGTAAATAGAAGTTTTTCTTGATTTCCTGTTTAGATTGACCATTATTTGTGTCCAGAAACATTACTGATTATTGCAAGTTGATCTTGTACCCCACTTCTTTGCTAAATTATTTTATTAGCTCTCATATATCTGTTGTGGATTTTTTAGGATTTTCTTTTTATAGTATCATGTCATCTGCAAATAGAGAAAGTTTCTCAACTTCATTTCCAATTTGGATGCCTCTATTTTTTTTCTTGCCTAATTTCTCTGGCAAGAACATTCAGTTGAATAACAGTGGTGATGGTGGGCATCCTTGTCTTTTTCCTGATCATAGAGGGAAAATTTTCAGTCCTTCACCACTGAGTATGATGTTAGTAGTGATTTTTTCAAAATGCCCTTTGTCATGTTAAGGAATTTTCCCTCTATACCTACTTACTAAGTATTTTTATCAAGGAAGGGTGCGGGATTGTTTTCTAATGCCTTTTCTGCATCAATTGAGATGATCATGTTGGCTTTTTCCCTTTGTTCTATTAATGTAGTGTAGTACATTAATTGATTTTCTTACGTTGAACCATCCTAGCATAACTGGGATAAAACCCACTTATTATGATGTATAATTCTTTAACAGGCTATTTTATTCCATTTTCTGTTGTTTTGAAGAGGATTATGCATTTATAATCATAAAGAATATTGGCCTGTAATTTTCTTCTCTTTTGTTATCTTTATGTGACTTTGATATTAGGGTTATATTGGCCTCAGAGAATGAGTTAGAAATATGTCCTTTAACAGGCTATTTTATTCCATTTGCTGTTGTTTTGAAGAGGATTATGCATTTATAATCATAAAGAATATTGGCCTGTAATTTTCTTCTCTTTTGTTATCTTTATGTGACTTTGATATTAGGGTTATATTGGCCTCAGAGAATGAGTTAGAAATATGTCCTTCAACTTCAATTTTTGGGAAGGTTCGACTGGTGTTAATTTCTCTTGGAATTTTGGTAAAAATTCGTCAGTGAAGCCATCTGGTCCTGGGCTTATTGTTGTTGGAGGTTTTTGATGATTGATTCAATCTGTTTAATTTCTATGAACCTTTTGAGATCTTCTATTTCTTCTTGAGTCAGTGTAGGTAGTTTGGTGTTTTCTAGGAATGTGTCCATTTCTAAACCTAAATGTAGGTTATCTGGGGTGGCTGCCATGGCTCAGCAGGCAGAGCTCCGACCTGCTGTGCTGGAGGTCTGGAGTTCGATCCCTGGTGCCTCCTGCCCATATGTAAATTAAAAAAAAAAATTTTAATGTAGGTTATCTGATTTATTGATACACAGTTTAGTTCACAGTATCCTCATATACTCTTATCTATTTCTGTGAGGTCGGTAGTAAGGTCCCGCATTCATTTCTGATTTTAGTTATTTGTATACTCTCTCTTTTTCTTTGTCAGTCAACTAAAGGTTGATCTTGTTTGTCTTTTCAAAGAATCGACTTTTGGTTTCATTGATTCCCTCTATTATTTCTTTATTCTCTATTTCATTTATTGCCACTCTAATCTTTATTACATCTTTCCTTCTGCTCACTTTGAGTTTAATTTGATCTCCTTTTTGCATTATGATGTTAGGTCTCTGATTTGAGATGTCCTCCTTCTCCCTCTTTAATGTAAGTATTTAGTCTCCCCCCCCCCTTTTTTTTTCATGGACAGGTACCGGGAATTGAACGCAGGTCTTCAGCATGGCAGGCGAGAACTCTGCCTGTTGAACCACCGCAGCCCACCTTTAATGTAAATATTTAGAACTACAGACTGCCCTTTCACCACTGCCTTTGATGCATCCCATACAACTGGTATGTTATGTTTTCATTTTCATTTGCTTCAAGATATTTCCTAATTTCCCTTGTGATCTCTTCTTGAACCTATTGGTTGTTTAAGATTGTGTTGTTCAGTATTCACATATCTATGAGTTTTCCAGTTCTCCCCCTTTTTCTGATTTCTAGCTTCACTCCATTTTGGTCAGAAAAGATGCATTGAATGACTATAATATTTTTAAATGTATAGAGACTTGTTTTGCGACCTCATACTGCTATCCTGGAGAATGACCCACGTTCACTAGAGAAGAATGTGTACTATATATGCGTGTTCTATATATGTATCTACTTGGCTTATAGTAGTGCTGATTTCTTCTATTTCCCTCTTGAGTGTCTGTCTAGATTTCTATCCATTATTAAAACTGTTACATTGAAGTCTCCTACTTTTCATGTAAAACCATTTATTTCTCCCTTCAGATCTGTCAATTATTGCTTCATTAATTTTGCCATTAGGTACTGTTGTAGTTTTTAAGTTCCTGGAATGTGATATACCAGAAACAGAACGGCTTTTAGGAAGTGAAAATTATTAAGTTGCACATTTACTGTTCTAACGTAAAAAAAAATGTCCAAATTAAAGCAAGGCTATAGAAATGTCCAATCTGAGGCATCCAGGGAAAGATACTTTGGTTCAAGAAGGCGATAATGGTCTTTCTGAGATCAGATCTAACTTCTCAGTTAGAAGCCAATACAATTACCATTAGTGCATAGGTCAGGGAGAGCTGGATTTTCTGTTACTTATGACAAAAAAAAAGCCCTAAGTATTACAAGGAGTGTGCCTTAATGTCAGGGTTAAAATAAATTATTTCTATCTCTAAGCCTTGCAATTTTACTTATAAAGGATATTCCCTGCCAGGGCAATTTGAACAATTTTACCTCAAAATTGTAAAGTAAGAGAGAGTCTCTTTCATTAAAGACCTCGTATTAAACTTTATTTCAGGAGAGTATCCAGTATATTTCTCTTGAAGTAAAATGAACAAGATAGAGAAGAAAGAACAGTAAATTTGGAGTCAAACTATCAAGAATTTAATCCCCATATCAATTTAGTTCTCATGTAGTTACTTTAATCATCACCTTAATTATTTGTAAAATATATAAAAATGATAGAGAAATGCCTGCTTCATTCATTTATAAAGATTGCAGTAAATAGGAAGTGTGTGCAAATTCTTCAAAAATTGAGAATAAAATACAAATAGTGGGTTTTGAAATATGAATAAGAAACACCTTGGTTCAAAACCTTAGACAGAAGAAAACAGCTTTAAAATATTGGGCTTCAGGCAGCTGCCATGGCTCAGCAGGCAGAGCTCCGACCTGCCGTGCTGGAGGTCTGGAGTTCGATCCCTGGTGCCTCCTGCCCATATGCAAATTAAAAAAAAAAAAAAGATAAAATATTGGGCTTCTGCAGCCAGTGACTACCAACAGAGAGGTTCATCTAGACAATGGTATGTCCTTAAAACCATTGTACATAATCCATTTATAGGTAAGGCCTATACTGAAGTTCTCTTTACTCCATCATTCGCTCTTTCAGCAGATGGCAACTGGATGAGGAAGGGTGCTGACCCAGTACTATAGATAGAGATAAAAAATCATCATAGGGAGCTCAAGATATAAGTACAAAAATAGATAGCTAAGCATAAGGTGCACTTTCAAAGTACACTGTTTATTCAGTAGCATTTTTCAGCAAAAATGTTTGAAATTCCCAAGTGGCGTGCTAAGACTCCTGTTTAGGGTGGTTAAAGAAGGAAGCGATGGCTTTGCTTCATTGTCACCAGCCGTAAAATGCATTCTCCGTGAGAATTAAGAAGTAACTCAGACAAATGGAAGGCCAACACACCTTCCTTGTATCCTCAAGCAGAATAACCGACCTTGACTAGAGAAAGGCAGCTCTTCAGTGCCCTTCCCTAGTTACTACTGCCACCTATTGACCAGATCTTTCTGTGACCACCCAAGATGAGACAGATCTATATGCCCCAACCTGTTTTTTAGTTATGTGTGTGTGTGTGTATGCTGTATCTACCAAGCAAAGAAGCATAGCAAGTGTCCAATTAGAATTTGATGAATGAGTAAAGTCTATTTTTTTTGTCTGCTACATGGTAGGGGTCACATTTCATTCTTTTTCCGTGTGACTATCCCATTATTGCAGCAGCATTTGTTAAATTTTTGTTGTTGTTTGGGGGAAGTGTAGGGGCTGGGAATTGAACGCGGGTCTCTCTCATGGCAGGTGAGATTTCTACCAGCGAACTACTCTTGTACCCCAAGGAAAGTCTATTTAATCACTCTTTCATACTCATTATTGGTCTGGTTGCTATGGAAGATGCAAAAACCCTATTCCTAAAGAAGCATGAATTCTATTCAAGGGAAAAGTGTATCACAAAATTAAAAATAGTACAGTATAGTATGAGTGAGACAAGAATTCAAATACTTCTGCTACTACTTTGGTACTTCAGATAACAGCACAAATAAGAACAGCCACCATTGGGAGAAGTCTTTATAAACACTGATCTTGATAGTTTAAATTGCATTTATAAGCCTCACATCATACCTTTAAAACATTATTATAAACATTTAACTATGATGAAATTGAATCTTAGTGAAGTTAAGAATTTTGCTCAAATCTCACAATTAATGAATCATGTAAGACAATTAATGAACCCAGGTAGTTAACTTCAAATTCCATATATTTTGAATAGGACTGTACAGATAAAAATAGGAATGATTTCTTAAAACAACAAAAAGTTTAAAACCATCTGAGTGCTATTGCCTTCAAAGTATTCACCAGTGAAAGTATTCTCCTTCTTTAATTATTCTAAAGATATTCTGCCATTGGCCTAGTTCATTTCTAGGAATATTTTGGAATTGTCTTTAGAACCAGTTTAGAACTACATTTAGCGATTCCTACTTGATTTCAACTTAAAAATTTTTGCTGAGTTTCATGTACTTTATTTTCCAGAAAAAAAAGTATGAGCAAGAATTCTTGGGAACCAGAAATCGATGCCAAAAATGTACTGGGAATATCACTGACATCCTCAACAAGTTTTCCCTAGGTGCTCCTAAACAACTTGGAAAAACAGAAAACAAAGAGATCTTATCTCTTAGAAATGAAAATGATTATATTTTAAATAACTCATAGGACAAAAATGAAATAAAACAAATTTTATATTATCTAAGAAATAATGATGGGATATTGTTACATATGAAAGCCTAAAGATTCCAACTAAAATATAGCCTAGAGAAAAAAATCATAGTTCAAAAGAAAAATAAGAATGCAGATAAATGAATTAAGCATTCAAAATCAGTAGTACTAAAGAAAAATCAAAATTGAGTAAAGGAAAATAAAGGGTGCGACTGATAGATAAAAGCAAAAAGAATAAATTAGAAAGCACAAAGTAAAGTCCATACATTTAAACAAAGACAGTTCAATAAAAAACAAAGTCACATAAATGCAGTTAAGTCAAAAAGTCAGAATGCACCATTACCCAAAATAAGAATTGAGAGTTGGGAAATGACCACAGAAAGAGAGAAAATCAAAATACATGAAAGGCAACTTTGCTCTCTATACAAATAAATTGAAAAATATCTATGAAATGAAAAAGAGTTTTTAGAAAATAGGAGGATTGTGGGAAGAGGGCAAAGTAGGAAGCTCTAGGAATCAGTTCCTTCCCAGAACCACTATTAAATAGGCAGGAATTGTCCACATCAACTATTTTCAAACCCCAGAGTCCGGTAGAACACTGTACAGCATCCAGGGAAGAAGGTAGTAAATTATGGTAAATCCATTACATTGCTCTTCCCCTAAAGCAGTTACCTGTACCATCTCCCAATCTCATGGTGGGCCTCAGGGCATCCAGCCCCTACCATGGCATGTTGGTGACAGAAAGGGATGTAAAAATCCACTACCTCAGGATCCAGGGTTAGGCTCAGGTGATCACTGATCCTGGCTTTTATTTAGTGACTTTGGATAGCTGGAGGGCTGTGTTGTTGTTCTAGTTGGGAAGGTTGACTTGGGAAAACCCTTTCCAGTGTGGCCCTTTCCCAGAATTTGCCCTCCAGGCAAAGGTGCATTAAGACAAGAAAAGCAGTGTAGGAAATAACTGTGCTGGATGGCCTGGAGCAAAAGCTGAAAAGGGTGAATGGTTGTCTCTCGGGAGGAAGAGGGGGCCTTCAAACTCATGTAAAGAGGGAAAATCCTAAGCCACTAACAAGCATAAGCACAAGACAAGACTCAAGCCCACGTAAGACAAGGATGCTCTACTTTGCATCTGCTTAGATGGACCTACCTGAAAGGAGGTCCATATCACTAGCTGGTTACAAATCAAAAAACAGAAGGGTCAGGGAATAATTCCAGAAGTAGCATTTTAAAATATTAAAATGCACCATATTAAACAAAAACCTACAAGACAAATTAAGATCTAGGAAATAAATCCCATCCAAAAGAAGAGGGGAAAAAAAATCCAGTAAATACCAGGAAAGAAGACCAGAACATGGACATACCAGAGAAAGATTTAAACAAAACAAAACAAAAAACTTTAAAATGCTCTTAGAGATGAAAGAATACAGGGAAAGGACTAAAGGATATCAGGGAAAGAATGAATAAATAATATGAGAACCTCAAAAGATAAATATTTCAAAAAGGAAACACACAGAGCTACTGGAATTGATGACCACAATGTCTGAAATGAACAATTCCCAGAAGGGTTTCAACAGCAGATTGGAACAGGGAGAAACAAGAATCAGAAAACTTGAAGATAAGACAATTTAAATAAGTCAGGCAGAGAAGCAGAAATTAAAAAGCAAAAATAGCCTAAGACACTTCTGGAATGCCAACCAATACATGCATTTTGAGAGTCCTTGAAGGAAAATAAAGTGAAAAAGGGGAAGAAGGAATATTCAAAGAAATAATGACATAGAATTTCCCAAACTTTGCAAAGAATGTGAATATGGATACCACAGAAGTAGGATAAACATGGAGAAAAATATATCCTGTCCTATATTGATCATACTATCGAATACAAAGGACATGGAGAGAGCTCTGAAGCAATTTAATATGTACAGTGCATTTTAATATATACATAGCTATGTGTTATGTACATATGCATGCTATACTAGTGATTTCTCATCAGAAATCATGCAGGCAAGAAGGCAGTGGATTGAAGTATTTTAGATGCTGAAAGAAAACAACTGCCAACTAAAAATTTTATAACTGGCAAGACATTTATTTTAAAAACGTGGGGGCATTAAGAAATTCCCAGATAAACAAAAGCTGATGCAGTTCATCACCACTAGACCTACCCTACAAGCAATGTTAAAGAGAATTCTTCAAACTGAAAGGAAAGGACATTAGACAGAGGGTCAAACTGGCATAAAGAAATAAAGACCAGAGGTAAAGGTAGTCATTTGGGTAATTACAAATACCACTATTATTGTAGTGCATTGTTTGATATGTAGCTCTACTTTTTACTTCTTACAGGTGCTAAATGTAAAAGTGATGATAAATCTATGGTTTGGGACATATAATGTGCAGAGATACACATGGTTCAAAGAAGTGGGGGGATGGAGGAGTATAGCAAAATATATATGTATGTCACTGAAATCAAATGGTATCAAACCAAATATGATTATTATATATTTAAAATGTTAAAATTTAATAACATGGAAACCACTAAAAGAATATATGAAGTATATATCCATATAGAAAAGAGAAGGCACTCAATATGCAACAACACAAAAAATCAAATAAATATAAAAGTAGGCATTTACAGAAGAATTGAGGGACAAAAAAAAAGTAAAAGACTTACAAAGATTAAATAACAAAATGGTAGAAGAAAGTCCAGCATTATCAGGAGTGGCTTTAGATTTAAATGTATTAAACTCCAATCAAAAGGCAAAGATTGGCAAACTGGTAAAAAGAAAGAAAGAAAAAAAACAAGATCAAACTATATGCTGTTTATAGCAGATGTACCTTAAATTCAAAAATAAATGGAGGTTGAAAGTGAAAGGATGGAATATATATATATATATATGAAAGTAGCAAACAAAAGAGAGCTTGACTCTTTCAGACAATGTCTGAAATGAACAATTCCCAGAAGGGTTCATTCATAGTTAGTTGACTAGCTATACTAACATCAGACAAAATAGATTTTAATTAAAAAACAGACATGAGGGACAAAGATGGTCACTATATACTACCAAATAGGTCAATTCAACAAGAAGATTTAACAATCATAAATATAGATGCACCTAACAGCAGAGTCCAAAAATATATGAAGCAACTATGACAGATCTGAAAGGAGAAATAGATAGTACTACATTAATAGTAGGAGGCTTTAATACACCACATTCAACAATGGATAGAACATCTAGTTAGAAGATCAATATGGAAATACAAAACTTGAACCAATTAGACCTAACAGAGATATAGAACACTTCACCCAATTAACAACAAAATACACATTCTTCTCAAGTACCCACAGATAATTTTTTAGGATAGACCGTATGTTAGGTCACAAAACAAATATCAAGAAATAAAAAAGGAATTAAAAAATTTAAATCATACAATGCATCTTCTCCTACCACAGTGGAATGAATCTAGAAATCAATAAGAGAGGGAGAAATGGAAAATTCACACTATGTGGAAATTAAACATTTGTACTCTTCAACAACCTGTGGGATAAAGAAGAAATCATAAGGCAAATTAAGGAATATCTTGAGGCAAAAGAAAATGAAAATACAACATAACAAAACTTATGGGATCCTGCAAAAGCAGTGCTGAGAGGGGAAATTATTGCTGGAAATGTGCTCACATTAAAAAAGAAGATTTCGAATCTGAGGCTTAATCTCAAACTGGAAGAACTAGATAAAAGGAGAGCAAACTAAATCCAAAGTGAGCATAAGAAGGGAAATAACAGAGTTTTGCGCAGATATAAATGAAATCGACAATTAAAAAAATAATAGAATCAGCACAGAAAGATTCTACAGGAAAGAAAATTACAGACCATTACCTCCTGATATACATGCAAAAAGCCTCAACAGAAAACTGAATGCAATACACATTAAAATAATGATATCGGGGCGGGCAATGGTGGCTCACTGGTAGAATTCTCACCTGCCACACGAGAGACTCGGGTTTGATTCCCAACGCCTGCCCGTGTAATAAATAAGTAAATAAATATTAATGATAATGATATCCATGATCAACTGGGATTTATCACAGTTATGCAAGGGTAGTGCAACATAAGAAAATCAATTAATGTAATATATCACATTAGCAGAATGAAAAAACGAAATCACATGATCATCCTCACTGAGGCAGAAAAAATGGCATTTGAAAAAAATCCAGCATCTTGTCTTGATAAAAACATTTAGAAAACAATAGAAGGGAATTTCCTCAACAAGATGAAGGGCATATGTGATGAAAATACAGCTAACATCATACATAATAGTAAAAGCCTCAAAGTTTTCCCTCTAAGACCAAGAAAAAGGCCAGAATCCCCACTGTTACCACTGTTACTCAACATTTTACTGAAAACCCTTGCCAGAGCGATTAGGCAGGGGTAAAAAAACCAGCATCCTAATTGGAAAGGAAGAAGTAAAACAATTTTCCCTCTTTGCAGATGACATGATCCTACATGGAGAAAAGTCCTGAAAATATCACAACAAATTACGGATAAATGAATTCAGCAAAGTGACAGTGTACAAGATTATCACCAAAAATCAGTACTGTTTCTACATACTAGCCATAAATAATCAGAAGAAGAAATCAAGAAAAATAATTCCAATTACAATAGCAACTAAAATAATCAAATATCTAGGAATACCCTAACCAGGGTTGTAAATGACTTAGACAGAAAACTGTATAAATGTAAAGACATTCTGTGATCATGGAAGACTAATTATTGTTTGGATGCCAATCCTTTCCAAAATGATTTACAAATTCAATACAATCCCTATCAACATTCCAACAACATTCTTTGAAGAAATGGAAAAGTCAATCATCAAATTTATATGGAAGAGTAAGTGGCCCTTGAAAACTAAAGTCATCTTGAAATACAAGAATGAAGATGGAGGACTCACACTTCCAGGTCTCAAAACTTAGTACAAAGTCAAAGTCATCAAAACAGCATGGTACTGGCACAATGATCAACATATAGACCAGTGGAATAAGATTGAGAGCTCAGAAATCAGCCCTTACACTTATGGCCAACCGATTTTTGACAAGGGGGCAAAGACAATTCAATTGGGAAAAAATTGTCTCTTCAATAAATGATTCAGGAATATAATTTGTTGCAAATGCATCTCCATTTGCAAAAAAAAAAAAGGAGAATCCAGAATCCCCTTACATAAAAATCGATTCAAAATGGATGAAAGACTTAAATATGAGCCAGATCTATCAAACTCCTAGAAGAAACACAGGGAAGTGTAGTGGTTTAAAGCTGTATGTATGCCCAGAAAAACATGTTCTTAAATCTAACCTATTGGGCAGGCCACAGTGGCTCAGCCAGTAAGAACGCTTGCCTGCTGTGCCCGAGGACCCGGGTTCGATTCCTGGTGCCTGCCCATGTAAAAAAATAAAAAATAAATTAAAAAAAAATGTAAATCTAATCTATTAATGTGGGTATAATCCCATTGTGAGTAGGACCTTTTAATGAGGCTACTTAAGTTAAGGTAGATCCCACCTCATTCAGAATGGTCTTAATCCTATTCTTGGGGTCCTTTATAAATGGAATAAATTCAGATAAAAAGAGAGAGTCACAGAAGCAAGATGCTGAAATCAGTGAAACCCAGAAGAAAACAAGAGTCAAGCCGATGCCGCCATGTGCCTTGCCATGTGTCAGAGGGGCCAAAGCTTACCACCAGTCAGTCTTCAGGATGAAATCATTGCCTAGGTAATGCCTTGATTTGGACATTTTCATGGCCTCAAAGCTGTAAAATAGTAAATTCCCACTGTTTAAGCCAACCTATTTCATGATATTTGCTTGGAGCAGCCTAGAAAACCAAAACAGGAAGCATATTCATGACCTTATGTTAGTCAATGGCTTCTTATACTTTACACACAAAGCAGAAGTGGTGAAAGAAAAAATAGATAAATGGGACCTCGACAAAATTAAAAACTTTTGTGCCTCAAAGGAATGTCTTGTGAAGGTAAAATGAAAATCTATGCAATGGGAGAAAACATTTGGAAACCACATATCCAATAAAGGTTTAATATTGAGAATATATATAGAACTCTTTCAATTTAACAACAAAAAAACAAAGAATCCAATTAAAAATCAGCAAAAACTTGATTAAACACCTCTCCAAAGAAAGTATACAAATAGTCAGAAAGCACATGAAAAGATACTCAATATCACTAGTAATCAGGGAAAATGTTCATCAAAATCAAAATGCAATACCATTTCACACCAATTAGATGGCTGCTGTTTTTATTTTAAATGGAAAATTACAAGTGTTGGAGAGGATGCAGAGAAATAGGAACACTCATTCCTTACTAGTGGCAAAGTAAAATGGTGCTGCCGATATGCAAAACAATTTGGTGACTCCTAAGAAAGCTAAGCATGGGACTAGCATAGGCCTCAGCAAACCTGCTACTACCCAAAATAATTGATAATGAACCTACTACAATCCAAAATAATATCCAACAGATATTTGTACACCGGTGTTCACAGTGGCATTATTCACAATTGCCAAAAAATGGGAGTGACCCATGTCCATCAACTGATGAATGGATTAATAATATGTGGATATATATAGTCAATAGACTACTATTCAGCCAAACAAAGAAATGAAGTCCTGATACATGTGACACCATGGATAAATTTTGAAGACATTATGTTAAATGAAAGAAGCCAGACACAAAAGGACAAATATTGTATGATCTCACTGATTTGAAATAATTAGAATAAGGCAAACTTATAGAAGCAGAATCTAGAATATAGGTTACCAGTGGATGAGGCGGGCATAGGGAATGGGAAGTTAAGGCTAAAATATATACAGTTTCCTAATTGGGAAGATAAAATGTTTTTGTAATTGTTGGTGTTGATGATAACACAACATTGTGAACATAATTAATACCACTGAAAAATATATCTGAATGTGATTAAAAGGGGAAATGTTAGAGTGTATATATGGTAACAGTGCATTTTTTTCAATCCATGGAACTATAATACACTAACAGTGAACCCTAAGCCAAACCATGGACTACAGCCAATATTATAATTATAAAAATGTGCTGCCACAATTGTAACAAATTTTCCACACCAACGTACAGTGTTAATAATAGGGTGGTACCCCCAGGAGGGCCTCTTTTGTTGCTCAGATGTGGCCTCTCTCTCCAGCCAACATGATGAGCAGTCTCACCACCTTCCCCCTCTCTGCATGGGACATGACTCCCAGGGATGTGTACCTTCCTGGCAACGTGGGACAGAGATCCTGGAATGAGCTGAGATTCAGCATCAAGGGACTGAAAAAAACCCTAGAATGAGCTGAGAATTAACATCAAGGGATTGAGAGAACCTTCTCGATCAAAGGGGGAAGAGTGAAATGAAACTAAGTGTCAATGGCTGAGAGATTCCAAACAGAGTCGAGAGGTTATCCTGGAGGTTATTCTTATGCATTAAGTAGATATCACCTTGCTGTTCAAAATGTAGCAGAGAGGCTGGAGGGAACTGCCTGAAAATGTAGAGCTGTGTTCCAGTAGCCATGTTTCTTGATGATGATTGAACAATGATATAGCTTTCACAATGAGACTCTGTGAATGTGAAAACCTTGTGTCTGATGCTCCTTTCAGCTACTATATCAACAAAAGAGTAGAACATATGGAATAAAAATAAATACTAGGGG
>PVIY010007040.1:0-84183 GCA_004026745.1 Myrmecophaga tridactyla
TTTTTTCTCTATTATCGTTTTATTCCTTTTTCTGATGTCTTTTTATTTCTTTTTCTAAATCGATGCAAATGTTCTAAGAAATGATGAATATGCAACTATGTGATAATATTAAGAATTACTGATTGTATATGTAGAATGGAATGATATTATAATGTTCTTTTGTTAAGTTTTTTAATTAATAAAAAAGTTTATAAAAAAAGAGAATATGTGGAAAGAAACTGCAAAAAAAAAAACAAAAACAAAAAAGAAGCAATGGAATCAACAGACGGGAAACAACCAAAAAACACATCCTCTGGCATATTGTGATAGAAAAGAAAAGCAATTACTAGAAATGAACATACTCAGGATGACTTCCTTCATTCAAAAAGAAAACGGTCACAGCCAGTCCACCAGAACGTGGGATACACAGCCATCTGTTGAATGGCAGTATGATTTTACCCCCTACATTTTACAGCTCTGATTGATGACTGACAGCATTAGAATAAAAAAACATAAAGCAAACAAAAAGCCTGGCTGAAGGTGCACACTGAATGTTCAGTGAGTCAGGAGCCTCACATTTGTATTTGATTGTGTGTATTTACTTAGAGTGGGAGGGTGGAAGGGTGGTCTTCTAATAGAAGATGAATACCCAAGGATAAGGCGGTATTGATCTTGCTAGATGTGGGAGAAATTACCAAATGGATGCTATTGGACTCCACATTCTATCAAGCTTAGGGGCCAGCTGTTTGTTCTTTTGCTTTGACTTTACAGGAGCTTCTGGTGATCAACCTTTTATACTCTTATTTCATGCCTGCCAGTCCCTATTATGTTCTCCGAGAGTTGACTCTTCTTGAAAATGGCAGTCATCAAAGTCCATGGGGGCTATTAATGTAAGGGTTTACTATTTCTTGCTACTAGGGAAAATCATGTGGGGGAAAGGATTAATGAGATGTGAATGTGACTTTAGCTAATTATTCAACTCATTAATTATCAAATATACTGGATGTCTATCAGTTTCCAGAAGGTGTGTAAAGCATTGCAGATAAAACAAAACATTTACCTGGTCACCCAGAAGCTCATGGTCTAGAGGTAAGAATAAGAAGGTGATGCACTTAATGGAATATGATGTGGAAAGGTGATTTGGTGGGGGAAGCAGTGGAAGCTGTAGAAGCTTGAAGGCCACTCAAAGAAGTTTATCAAATAAGATAATACTTCAGTTTAGTTTTATGGCTGAGTAGGAATCAGTTTGGTAAAGGAATTTGGAAGATCCTTGCAAAGTATCTTATTAACATGACTATTTCAAGAAAGTACAACCTATTCAATATTGTTCAAATAAAAACACAATTGTGAGAAAAGATCAAATCAGAATGTATATTGTAGTCTCTCAGAGTTTTGACATCATGCTAAGTCTATGGTAAGTGTGGGAAACATAGTAAAAGGTTTGGAGAATGGAGAGTGACATGAATTGTTTTTTTTTTTGTTGTTGAGACAAGCAACTAGACTTAAGTAGATACAAATGGACTGAAGAGGTGATAAGGAAAATAGTCATGAGCCTATGGCAAAAATCCAGTTTCTGGGTAAGGAGTGTTTGAACTAAGTCAGTAGTGCTTGGAATAAAGAAGAGAAGACTGATATTTAGTACATGAAGACCATTTTTGAGATAGGACTCAGTGTCTAATTGGATGGAGGGTAGAGCCATTAAACAAGATAAGAAAAACTCAGAAGTTGCAGGGGAGGTGATGAATTTAATTGTGGAGACCCTGATTTGAGATGTCCCTGGCTTTCTAGATACAGATGGCAAGTAGGCAAATGGATGTTGAGACATGAACCATAGCATGAGGAATCTGACTTCGATACACAGTTTGAGTCATCAGCAAATCATCCTCAGAAACGAACCTCAAAAGACACATCTTAATGTGTACTATGTGGCTATTACCCTCTTATGTAGCCTGTTGTCCCACATGAGAACAAATAACCATTCCACCTATGCCTGTACCATTTCAGCTGGACAAGGGCAAACCCGAGGCACTATAGGAAACAGACACAGTAATCTAAGCTTCACAAGGGCTTCGTTCTGACCAGTGAATGTGCCTCTTATTTTATGACAGTTGTCAAGGGCCAATTTTGACCTTAATTCCTTTCTCTTACTTATGAGTTTATCATACAAGTCAAGGAGAGATCTGATTTTTCAAAATCTAGGCCTTACCTTGGTTCCCCAGAATCAAAACCCGAAGTGAAGACGTAAACTTAATTTATTATAAAGTGCAATCCCTTGGTGCAAAATATAAGAGGAGAAGCAGGAAACGCAGGCGGCGAGATTGCTGGGGAAATGTGTTATCAAACTGGACGCTGTGAAGTTTGACTGAGTGTTCAGTCTCATGGGATAGTACTTTGGAAAATGACCTGAACTGCAATTTAGGACAGTCTGATTGCATGGGAGAGAAAGGGAGGATAACAGATCCCTCTCTCACTTGCCAGAGGTTTGTTCTGTGGAATATTGGGTTTCACATGTGTGGATATCACATGGGATTTAACAGGTTCCCATAACTTGGTAGCAAGAAGGAAGCCCTGAAGAAGGAAACTAGTGTCACAAAGTGAATATTTCCTTTTTTAGTTATGGTTAGGGCTTTTTCAGCAAAACGAACAAACAGACAAAGTAGAATTTGGGTTAAGAAACAAGCCTTGAAAATTAAAGAGTGATTGAATAGCCATAAGACCTTCAGAGAGATTTAAACAATGCATTTATGTTTCAAAAGGGAATGAGACTTAGATCCACAGAGACAGCTGTTTATATTTTGAAGGGTTGTTAGTATTAGGGCACAGACATTTCTCTCCTCTTCACAGGGGAGAATGAAATAAGCTCTCAGGTTCCTAATTTTAGGGTCTCTCTCCTCTAGTGCAAGAAACCTTCAGTGTCCACACAGGCCTAACCATCTAGCCCTCATTGCATCACCCCAGAAGGAGTGACAACTGGTCTGGGGAACCCTGGGGTGGTTTCTGATAGTAAGTTATAATAATCTGCCTGATCCAGAAATCTCATGTCCACATTCAGGATAATTGAGATAAATACAGATATTAAAATTTTATCAGCAAGAGGTGTGTGGAACAGATATGAAGAGAGGCTCTGCCAGGCTATATCTGCAGAAATTCATTTGGTCACGGAGTGACAGCTGTTTTGAGGCACAGATGATATGAATTGGAGGAGAAGAGACTTACGATACAGCCCAGCTCTTGAACCACTAATATACGTTTGGACTCAAACTTTTTATTTTTTTATATTAAAATTGCTTTTATTTACACACATTTCCTCTTCTCCCCAATATCATTATTTGTTTTTAAAAACTTCAGAAGGTCTAACACAACAATAGCTTTATCCTCTATAATTACATAAATATTTAAATAATGCTAATTGGCAGTAGCTTGAAATTTGCAAAGCTTGCATCTTGATGACAAAGTATCCTTTGATGACAGAGATGTAAAGAAAAAACTGATTGACGTCTGGTGGTGTAAGATGTTCTATGCTCTGCTGTTTTTTTTTCATTCCTTTTATTTTATTTTATTTTATTTATTTTTCTGATTTTTAACTTCTTTATTGTATAGTATAACACATATATAAAGCAAAGAAATTAAAAAGCAATAGTTTTCAAATCACTCTTCAACAGGTAGTTACAGGACAGATCCCAGAGTTTGTCATGGGCTACCATACCATCACCTCAATTTTTCCTTCTAGCTGTTCCAGAATAAAGGAGGCTAGAGGGCTTAAATATTTTTTTATCATCACAATTGACATTTTTTCCTTCTTTTTTTATGAAAAATAACATATATACAAAAAAGCTATAAATTTCAAAGCACAGCATCACAATTAGTTGTAGAACCTATTTCAGAGTTTGACATGGGTTGCAATTCCACAATTTTAGGTTTTTACTTCTAGTTGCTCTAAAATACTGGAGACTAAAGGAGATATCAATTTAATGATTCAACATTCATATTCATTTGTTAAATCTTATCTTCTTTGTATAACTCCACCATCACCTTTGATCTTTCCATCCTTCTCTTTAGGGGTGTTTGGTCTATGCTATGATAATTCTAAATTTTTGATATTGGAAGGAAGATGGAACTATCTGATGCTCTGGAGAGGCTGGGCTAGGTTTCAGGACTTATCTGGACCAGGGACCCATCTAGAGGTTGTAGGTTTCTGGAAAGCTACTCTAGTGACTGGAACTCTTGTGGAATCTTATATATTGCCCTAGATGTTCTTTAGGTTTGGCTGGAATGGTCCTGATTAGGGGTTGGTAAGTTATGAGAGGTAGCAAGGTCTATCTAAAGCTTGCGTAGCCTCTCAAGTCTATTTGAACTCTCCCTGCTACTGATACTTTATTAGTTACTGTGCTGGTTTGAAATGATGTATATACCCTAGAAAAGCCATGTTTTAATCCTAATCCCATTTTGTAAAGGCAGCTGTTTCTTCTAATCCCTTTTCAGTATTGTATGTTTGAAACTGTAATTAGATCATCTCTCTGGAGATATGATTTGATCAAGAGTGGTGGTTAAACTGGATTAGGTGGGGACATGTCTCCACCCATTCAAGTGTGTCTTGATTAGTTTATTGGACTCCTATAAAACAGGAAACATTTTAGAGAAAGTGAGAGATTCAGAAAGAGCAGAGAAGAATGACATAGCCATGAGAAGCAGAGAGAACCAGCCAACAACCTTTGGAGATGAAGAAGGAAAATGCATCCCGGGGAACTTCATGAAACAGGAAGCCAGGAGAGAAAGCTAGCAGATGACGCTGTGTTCGCCACATGCTGGATCCATGAACCAGCTCCCAGCCTTTCCGGATGAGAGAGAAACCCTCACTGTGTCCTCCATGTGCCTTCTCACTTGAGAAAGAAACTCTGAACTTCATCGGCCTTTTTGAACCAAGTACCTTTCCTTGGATGCCTTTGCTTGGACATTTCCATAGACTTGGTTAAATTGGGACATTTCTACCTAAAAACTAAAAACTGTTAACTTACAACTTATTAAATTCCCCTATTTAAAAGCCTTCTATTCCTGGTATATTGCATTCTGGCAGCTAGCAAACTAGAACAGTTACACATCTTTCCCCCATTTTGGTCAGGATGGAATTGTTACTCCCATGGTGTCAGGTCTGGATTCAACCCTAGGAGTCATCTCCCATGCTGCCAGGGAGACTTTAACCCCTGGATGTCATGTCCCACATAGCAGGGAGGGCAATGATTTCACTTGCAGATTTGGGCTTAGAGAGAGTGAGGCCACATCTGAGCAACAGCAGAGGTCCTCCAGAAATAACTCTCATGCATATAGGTAGTCTAAGCTTCTCCACTACCTACATAAGCTTCACAAGAGTAAGCCTCATGATTAAGCACAAGGCCTACTGATTTGGGTGTTCCTAAAATTTGACACAGTATCAGAGGGTTCCCTTATGGTAAGGTTTAATAGTTCCATAGTCTTTCTACAATGGCTCAAATTTTTTTTTTTTTTTTTTTTTTTTTGCATGGGCAGGCACCAGGAATTCAACCCGGGACTACAGCATGGCAGGAGAGAACTCTGCCTGCTGAGCCACCATGGCCCGCCCAATCTTTTTTTAATAGAAGGATGCCCTCATTTCTTCTCCAAGGTCTGAGGTACGTGTCCAATCAGTTAGAGTCTCGTTAATCGTGGCCAGCCTCACTTTGTGGAAGAATGAATACAGGACATGTAATGAAGCCAATTAGAGTCCTCACTTTTGAGGCTGGTCTTCAGGCCTCTCCTGTCTTTTCCTTGTTGGATTTTGTTTGCTGTGATTGCCTATTTAGTACTATCACTGGTAAGGTAACATCAAGATATGCCCAAGAAGATCCCCTGTGAATGGCCAGTGAACCCTGCATTTCAGGTGCCATACACTTTCTTCCTATTGTACTATAGCAATCCTAGTTCCTCCTGCTAGTCAGGGTGATTTTCTCTGCCAATTCTTCCTCCTTTGTCTACTGGCCACTCCTATTAGAAGCCCAAGGTGGACAGGTGGTCATCACAGCTGCCAGTTCAGTATAACCTTTGCAGTACCCACTGAAGAAAGTGTTTTCACCTTCCAGCATGCATGTCTTACTAAGGCACCTTGGTCATTTGAAATGTCCTTGCTTTCAAGATGAAATTAGCATGACGCAACTCACATGGCAAACAGGCCTGATGTTATGTGGAATGGTAAAATAATCCAGTTTCTCTCTACATGGTGATGAGCAGAGCAGGAGTTAATGCTACTGGTAAGGGAAATGGTAATGTCAAATTAAAACCAGTTAATGTCACTAGTAAGGGTACACTGTAAGGGAACAGGAACCCTAGACGCAATAGGGTTGGGTCCCCCTGGCATTGCCTTGTGAAAATAAACAGCTTCTGATCCCTGCCAGTGCAGAAGACTGAGGTTTGGGATTATTTGTTACCATAGCATGACCCATTCTATCCTAAAAGACATGGCTTGGTTTATGGGAAAGGTAGTTTGGTCAAGGGAATAGACCCCATCAGGAATTTGCAACAGAAGCAGAGATAGCAGGTTCCAATTGCTGCTATCAATGGATATAAAATTTAAATGGTACTAATTTTAATTGTTCCATAGTTGGTTAAAGTGCTTTATTTGTTAAAATTATACCATTTTTAAGAAAGTAGGCAGGAAATCACCAGAAAAAGATAATTACTTTAACAGAAATATTTTACTCATGCCATCTACATTTGAAGCACCAGTAAGTTAAGAATACATCAGGTAAAAGGTAAGTACACAACAACAGATGAATACAAAATAATTTATGGAGCAGACGTGTAATAGAACCTTATAAACCATTTATGTGGTGTACCAGGCAGGTCGTTAATAGTCCCCAGATGAAGCCTTAAACTTTACAGTTAGAGGAGGATCTATTTACAGTGGTTGTTTATAAGAGTGCAGGGCACTGGAGGGCACCCAGAGAGGGGACAGTGCTGGGCAGGGGCAGCAGCAAGGCTGACTGTATCTCTAGCCCTGAATGAGCCAGGGGAAGGTGAGGTTCCCCGGGTCCTGGAAGGAGAGAAAATCATGCAGATGGTCTTTTGTAGAGAACCGATAGAAACAGCAAAACTGAAGTGCAATAAAGACAGAGAAAGTGGGGAAAGATACCCTGACATTTCTCTCTTCACCCTCTTTGACTTCCTCCTGGGCTTCCTCCTTCACTGAACCTGAAAGAAGACCGAGCATCTGGGAGACTTGTAGTGAGTCCAGGAGAGCCAGCTGCCCGGAGCAGGGCTGTGCTCTCACCCCACCATAGAGGGTCAGTCCCAACCCACGTGACTATAGTCAGAAATTTCAGTTCCCTTTCACCAAATTTCAGATGTTGCAATCATAGGTTTAGAAAAATACAGAAGTTGTCCATAGGAGTAGCAAGAGGAAGAATTGACTTAGCTAAAAAAAGAAAGAAAGTGCTATGATTGAATGATGTTCCCCGGAAAGTTGGTTTCCAGTCCTAACTTCTGGTCCCATAGATGCGAGCTCATTTGGGAATAGGAACTTTGGAGATTCTGTCAACATGAGGCCAACCCATAGCAGGGAGCTTCTTGATGGAATGCGGCTGGAGTCCCTACAAGCGGTGGGACTCAGGACACTGCCGTAGACGTGAGATGGAGACGGGAGGCATAGGGCCATGGATGGAGGTAGAGCTAGAGTTACAGCTCACCAGCGGCCACCACCAGAAGGCTAGAGCTCCAGAGAAAGCGAGCGCCAGCTGCCACCTAGGTTTTACACTTCTAGCCTCCAAAACTGTGAGACATCAATTCCTGCTATTTAAGCGAACCAGTCCATGGAACTGTGTTATAGTAGCTCTGCCAAAATGAGGCAGAAAGGGGTGGGGTAGAATGAAAGAGGGGAAGAAGGGGAGAAAAGTGCAAGGCTCTTCTAAGTGTTCCAAGAGATTTATGAGAAAATCCTATTCTCTAAAACCAACTTCTGGTGAGAGTTCACTATGTCCAGTGTTATAAGGGCTAGAAATACAAGGATGTGTAAAACAAGATCTCCGACCTTGAGAAGGTCACCTTTTAGCAAAGGAACAAATATAAATGGCTAAGTACAAAAACAACAAATGAGGACATTTGTAAAGGGAAATTCTAGAAAAAGGACACCATAGAGAGCTTTCAGAAAGGGCTGACTTCTGACTTGGGTTTTTGGAGGGAATAGTTTGCCGAGATGAAAGAGCAAGAAGATTTCTAGACATCTCTCATCTTTTGAGTCCCAAGCTCTGGCAACTCGATGATCATCTTGGGGCATATTTATAAACCCAGGTCCTCACATAGATAGATGACATTTAATCCATGTCTTCTGAATTGTTCCTGGAATTTTGCTTTGTACCCCTGTTCTGGTAATTGAAAACACATACACCACACATCACAGATTGGTCCCCCTGAAAGAGGAGAGTCTGCAAAACATATTCATTAATAACCAGGACACTCAGCCCCCACCTCCCCTTATGTCCAGGCTGTGCTTGAGAGGGCCACATGAGCTCCTGGGGCAGAGAAGGGCCCTGGGCATGATGGAGAGAGACAGAGTTTCCTCGAGTGGGACCCACAAGCTAGAGGTGAACCTGAGTTGTTCATGACAAGCGTAACTGAAACTTGAGGTGAGCCAAGGGGACGTGGGCTGCAGAGGCATTTGCTATTGAGGTTTGTGGGGTGAAATTCCATAGTTTAAGTTCACGTGAGATTTGTGTTCTTGCTATAGTTTAGGCTTAGATATAATTAGACCATTTATTCAGATATTTATTTTGTAGGATTTTAGCTACACCTTCCTTTTATAAAACTAGAAGTTTTGCTTAACAGGCTTCCCACTAGCAAAGACCCAGAAAAGCAGATCCGTATTAACCATTAAATTGCCGTCCTCCTCTGCAGATATTTCACTTGAAAGAATTTGCTGACCTTTCTGTGATAAATGTAATTCCCTCTGAAATCCAAGGGTCAAAAGAAACAGAAAAATCTGACATTTGGAGTCCCCATTCATTAGGTTCGATAAGGCCAGAGATCCCCTTAAAAGGCAGCACATATCACCCTAAATTGATAGTGTTTTCGCTCCTAGTGAGTATTTGAGCAATTTCTGTAAAGTTATTTTTCCTAACTAATTTGCAGGTAGGACTATTCTTTCTTCAGTGCATGTACCCAACAGAATTTTGTTCTTGGTCATTGAAATTGTGTTGCCTATCAGTATAGGGTAATGCTTAGCACTTCATTAGTCTCTCAAGTTTTCCTTCTTTTTTTTTTTAAGTTTTATCTAGATTCAGGGAGAAGAACTGGACTCCGGACAAACCTCTGTCATATACATTTCATGTCATATATATATATGTGTGTGTGTGTGTCATATATACATATCCTTAAAACTTTCCTTATCTTTAAAAGGAAATCTATTTGACAGATCAGCCACTGTATCCCAGGCACAGAGTTAGGTTCTGAGGCCTCAGCTGTGAGAGACACACAAGAGCTTATGATCTAATTGGGCAGATGAAGAGTAAATGTTTCCCCTGCAGAGGGGCCTGGGCTGAACACATGAACTGATTACAGCAGGTACAGTGCCAGGTCCACACCTTGAAGAGCTGAAGCAACCATTCTCATGTTTGCAAGCTACATTATCTTTGCAAAATGCTCTACCTTGTCTAGAAAGTGGAAGTAAATACAGCATTCATTTGACAAGTATCTATTGAGGGCAGTGTGTGTTTGAAAGTGTTCTAGGTGGTGGGGATATAATATTGAGTAAATTTATGTCCAGCCCCTCATTCCCTGGGACTTACAGTCTGTTATTTATCTCAGTGTTCATCTGAGATCACAGAAGAAAATGCATATGAAAGTCTTTTTAAAATTATAGGGCGGCTGCCGTGGCTCAGCAGGCAGAGCTCCGACCTGCCGTGCTGGAGGTCTGGAGTTCGATCCCTGGTGCCTCCTGCCCATATGCAAATTTAAAAAAAAAAATTATAAGTGAGGGCGGGCCATGGTGGCTCAGTGGCAGAGTTCTCGACTGCCATACTGGGAGACCCAGGCTCGTTTCCTGGTGCCTGCCCAGGCAAAAAAAAAGAATATATATATATATATATAAATGACCTGATCAATTTAATCCTTAAATGTTTGTTTTAAGGAGCTGATATTGGAGCATATTCCCGAGAGTTTCCTGACCTCTCTTCCAATATATTATTATGCTCCATATTCGTTGTTAAATTCTGGCCTTTGCCTCCAAGTGTGATAAGAGCAGTGATGTTTTCTGATCCTTCAAGAGAGGAGAAGATGGCCCCAGTACAGCTCAGTGCATGCTAACAGCATTTTTTTTTACATTTGAGTGTTAAAGAATAATTTCAGCCCACATTGCCCATGAGTGGTGGAAATTTTCTACTACCTTGATTATTACAGAACAAATGTGGGAGGGCAAGACAGCACAGGCGAATGGATGTGATAGTGAATGCGCAGAGCCCATCTAGATTTAGGATGGCACACATGATGACCCTTCAATTTCCCAGCAGCCTCTTTACCCAGCGATGGGAAGTATCTGCCACGAGCCCAAAAACAGACTCAGAATTCCCAGCGGTGGTCACAGGGGCCCCCCAACGTTGGAGGTGCATGGGCCTTGGAGTGTACTCCTTGTCCCCTTCCTACAGGCCTTGGAATGTGCTTCTTGTCCCCTTCCTACTCGTTCCAACTGTGCGGTCGAGGAGAGAGGAATTACCTACGGTCGTGCTGCAGCCGAAGTCAGGGAAAGAACACAGACCCGAACCTAGTGGCCGATTTTGCATTCTTTCCTATCTATGTTTCTCTAACTAGAGCACCCTTGATCCTCAATTACAACACATCATGACATTTAACACGCCAATAGTAGATTAATATATATTAGGAATCTGAGTGTGAAAAGCATTAACCAGCCCAATATCATGGCAATCTAGACCTTGCTCTTTAGCTTTTCCTTTCCTCTACATTGGCTGTTAATAACGTCAAATCTTAGATCATACTTTGCAGAATCACTGAAAACTCAATCTGAGTCACAAAAATTCACCTGATTCACCCAAACTTCCTGATCCATGATGGAAGCAGGTGCTGTTGGGGCCTTGCTCCTAACTCCTACTATTTTTGTGAGTTGGCCCAGCTCCCACCTGCCACACCTTCAGTTCTTCACCTGGACATCATCTGGCTGCAGAACTTCCCTCCGTCTGCGAGAGGCTCACTCAGTAAGTTTGGAGAATCAGGTCCCCTGGGAGGGGCCCTCAACCAACTGACTGACAGGAGTGCGTGGCCTGCCTCGGGCCTTGGGCGGGGCAGCTCTGAGGAGTCCTACCGGCCCCGCAGTTGCCTGGCAGAATTAAGCTCAGTTGCCTGCGGTGCTAGCTGCTAGCTTGTGGGGGCACCCTTTTATCTCCTTCCTTATCCTGCCTCACATCTCCAGTCCCCTGTTCCCGAGGTCACGTCCAACGAGAATACTTCACAGCCAAATCTTTGTTTCTGAGTCTGTTCCTGGGGAAACCAAACCAAGAAAGTATTTTATGCACACAGTAAATCTATTGAATGTACGCATGTGTTGGTTACCGTTTGAGGCTGGAGCTATGCAGGCAAATAAAACTGAATAAAATCTTGTTCTCAATGGTCTAAATAAATAGCAATGTGAGGAGGGAAAAGAAGGGGTGATTTTAGCTTTAAATTCCTGCCAAAAGTGAAATGGGGATCAAAGCATGGTGCATGGTGGGACTTTCCATTTGTATAGTAAGGTAAACTGTAAAAACACTTTACCCAGAATATTTCAAACAGAAAAAAAATCTTGAAAGGGAGGTTGGCAAACTTCCCTCTCCCCATTTCACAGATGATGAAACTGAGGCTTCAGCCCATGATTCAGCCCATTAACTCTGCAGGTGGACGTCAGTCTGGGAGTCATGGGGGCACCACGATTTCTCCTCCACTTCATGTTCCGGTCACCGCAGCCTCTACACAAGAAGCAAGTGTGGTGCTGCATATGGAATGATCTCTTCCGGTGATTCTGGGCTACACGGGCCCTGCAGTATTGAGGGCTACTCCTCAATTACGGCTTCTTTGCCTGCTTTCAAACAGGCATATTAGGTCACTGTTGGCAAGAGCTGCTTCCATGGCTCATTGGTTTGCTTTCACTGGGCATTTATTTTCCTGGCAGAATAGTATTGATGGTATTGGGTAGATGTACCTTATGTACTACAGACGTTTATAACCCTGGGGAGGTGGATACAAAAGAGGAAGGATAGCTATGCGTATAGAACAAATCCCAGACGCTGGTGTAAGGAGGAGAGGAGCTCTTAAGGAGGCAAAGACCCTGCAGCACATCGAGCACGACAGTGTGGGGCCAGCCCTGGGCTGTGACAGGCCATGAGGCTTCCCTCTGACCCTTGTACTGGCCACCTCCCAACAACTGTATCTCCTGATAGAACCATCTATGGAACTTTACGCCAGCACACGTTCATTCCAGTTCATGGGTAAACTTTACCCTGGATGGAAATTACCAGCAACTCAGTTCCATCATCAGGTACCAGGTGGAAGTAACAGGATTATCAATATTCCTTGAATCCATTATTCTAAGGATGGCAATAGTAACAATAGTAAGAATAAGAGCAGCCATTCATTGACATCTTACTCTATGTGAGGCATGGAGCCAGCCTTCTTTAATTCATTATATTTAATGTTCACAGCTACATGGCAAAATACAAATGTCTACCCTGTTTGCAGATGAGACAGCTGGGGTTTACAGATGTGAAGCATGAGCTCACCATCACATAGCACATAAGGACAGAGCTTGGACTCAGACATCATCCGTGTTTTTTCACAAGAAAGACTTATTCTACTGCTTCCTCCATCCTTGAACTTGTTGACTCTGCCTGTGCAAGTGAATTTCTCCTTCCCTGAATGATGCCTCCAAGTCTTGTGGTTTTTCTCCTCTAAGTATCTCAGTCTCCCTTTCCCATTGAGGCCGTGCTCCCAAGGCTGGCCCACTTGACTGAAGTGTTGAGTCAAAACACAAAGCTGAGTTGGTTTTCAAAACATTTCATTCCTTCGGTTGAGTCTACCACTTTCTTCTCCAGGTTTGGCTAATATGTCACAACTTGAATCACCCTGGCTTATTAAAATTAGGAGCCACAGGTTCTGACCTTTATTCTCCACTAATAAGATATGAATCACAAAGGATGTTAGGTCTCAGTTTCTGCATTAAGGTAAAGGTAGGGTAAAGGTAGCAAAACCATACATTGAGTACCTACTGTATAGCAGGAACTGTGCTAAAGAGAGATAAAGGCTATATGTTTGAATTTGGTAAAAGAGTAAAATGATTCTGAATGGAACATCAGGAAAACGTTTGACTTAAGTTAATAATATTGGAATTTCAATAGATAGAGAACATAGAGGCACAAACTAGCCCTCAGAAACATGATGAACAAGAACAAAGAGAACACAGAATGAGTTCAGATACCAGTATGATGGGTTTTGGAAGTGTGGTAGAAGGTTTTTTGTTGCTTGAGAGCAGAAAGAAACAGGAATCTCATCTAAATTCATTATATAGTAGGAAAAACTTAAGGACCACAGGTGTATAGCAACTCAGCTGAGGAACTTACAACTGCTTAGTTGGGGGGCATACACATAAATAGTCTACTCATTTGTTTGTGCTGAACTGACTGAAAACTTAAGGACCACAGGTGTATAGCAACTCAGCTGAGGAACTTACAACTGCTTAGTTGGGGGGCATACACATAAATAGTCTACTCATTTGTTTTTGCTGAACTAACTAGTTCATTCTTACAAAATAAACCAGTAGTCTCTTGGAGCAATAGTTAAGATGCCACATGCACAAGATAAACCTAGTATTCTAAGAAAACATGGTTGGCAATGAGTATAAGTATAGTTACAAACAAACGAAAGTAAAGGGGGCACTTGGTTTTTTCTGTGACTATTTCAGAAAACAATGTGGTTCATATAATCTATCCATCTTTCAACATTAGAGCCCAACTATCTAAGTAACCATTGCTCTAAATTTACAATAAGAAGAGAAAACTGAGCAATAATTCAAAGAATTCTGAGGACTAGTTTGTGGGACGTGGCCTTTCTCCTTTGAGTACGCAGAGTAAACAATCTTTTTAATGCTGCCCCAAGTTCCTTCCATCTCACACCATTTTGCAGCAGGCAGTCTTAGTTTTCTTTGGGTTAGAATTGGTTTGAGAATCTGACAAAGGCTTTAGACCTACAATGAAGATGAAACCCCCCAAAAATGCATACACATCACATTTAACATATGATTGCAGATCTTTAAGTACCCCCAACCACACTGACCATAAATACCTAAATACCATTGGTGTTATTTTATACTTTATAACATGAGTTCTCAAGAATGTCTATAAAATTTACACTTTGACTGTGAGATGAGGAAACTGAGGCATTGGGAAGTGACACAGCCTTCTCTCTTTCACAGATATGGCATGTGGTAGAGGTGAACTAACTCCTGACCTTTTGGTCCCATTGTGTTAATATCCTAAATGCCATCATGTTCCTTTGACAGATTAGGGGTGTGAGAATAAATGGGATCTTGTGTAGAGTACATTTGATTTCTTGTTGTAAAGGAAGCTAGGGTTGAAGAGATGAAAGGGCATCCCCTTGGGCTGTCTCTTCAAAGAGTGACAGGATGAGCTTTTGGGAGCATAAATCGGGCACATGCAGGAAGCCACACACTGCACCGTGTGGAAGCCGCACTGCTGCTCTTCAAATACTCATTCATTTCCCATGCCGATACTCCAGTTAGACATATGCTGGTTTCACAATCCCATTACGTGCTTTTTCCTTTGGCTACATCTAAGTCTCCCACATTCAGGAGACAACCAATGAAAGAGAGATTTACCGGGCTTGATTGAGTCTTCCATGTTCGAGACTGCTTCTTCATCTGATAAGAGATGAAATATTTAAACAGCTCTTATCTCTTGAATGTCTAAATCTCTTAGCAAGGCTGGAAGAGTGGCTCAGACTGTTAGTTTTCCCTACCTCTAACTCCTCTGTTCTACCAGATCCTTCCTACTGCAGGGCCCAGAGCGTACCCCATCAGTGCCATGCCCCCTACCCCCTCAGCACCATACCTCCTCCCCACTCAGTGCTATGCCCCTCCCCACTCAGTGCCATGCCCCCTTCCCACTCAGTGCTATGCCCCCTCCTCACTCAGTGCCATGCCCCCTATGTCCAGCATTCAGTCCTTTATTACAAGAAGTTTATTAAGCACCCACTCTGCTCAAGGCCCCATTTATGTGTTGGGGAGATATTGGGAAGCACAATGTAAAACTCGTGATACTTACATTGGAGAGAGAGATTGAAGCAACAGATGATTAAAGAAATATATGGATAATATAATGCCAAGTCAATGATGGGTGCTATCTGGCTCCTTCTGCCACCTGCAATGTTCTTCTCACCCCTGTTTATGGGCAGTTTACTCACTCCAAAGGCTGTTTTCACCCCCCAAGTTGGTTAAGTTTTCCCCTACTCTCCCACCATATCTTATACCTTATAAGCTTTTATCACTTAACCTGTCTTGTCATCCAGCACCTGAGTATCTTCCTGAATCTTCCCTTCTTCTGCCTGGGCAGTTGAGACCTGGCTAACAGGTCCCATGTCTTATTTATTTTTCTATTCCATCCCAAACCTAGCACAATATGCTATACAATATATGGATTCAATCAACTTTTGTTCTGTATAGAACTGAATTGATAAACAATGTGACAGGGAGAATGTCCTGCAGTCTGAAACTTCCACAAGTGTCCTTAATGGCTAAAGAAATTTAATGAGAAGAGAAATATAGGTTTCTCCCAGGATCTCCTTATATGTCTGTTCTTGTGGAGCAAAATGTGCACTTATCTATCCACTTTTACAGAAAATGGATTCTGCTGAGAGAAAAATAATAATTCTGGAGCCTGTAGTATTCAAATTAAAACCTAGCATGGAGCTCAAGGACAAACCTTGAAGCTTGCCAACGTCAGTATATTTGTGAAGGGTTTCACTCTCTTCCAGAAAGGAAAGATATTTATACCATGAAAGTGCATGGTGCAAAGTTAAGGAGAGGCAAGCCAATGCTGCCATGATTTTTAGTAAGGGAATATTTTTCATACATAAATCAAACCAAACATCTTGCTGTACTCCAAATGTTGTAACAGAATGTACTATGTTTGTTTATGCATTCATTTAACAGCTATCTATTGAGTGTCTAATATTTTCCAGGCAATGTGCTAAGATAAAAGGAAGAATAAAGATTCAGAATCAGGAGATAAAGATTCAGGTCCTGACTTTGCCACTTCCAAGGATGGGAACTGTTACAGTTTTTCAGGCTGCTCTAGCAGATACCATAAAATCGGTTGACTTAGATAATGGGAATTTGTCAGCTTACAGTTTTGAGGCTGGGAAAAGGTCCAAATCAAGGCATCATTAAGACAATGCTTTCTTTCAAAGACCAGCTGCTGGTGATCTCTGGCTCTTCTGTCACATGGTAAGACACATAGCAGTGTCTCCTTGTCTCTTCCATCTCTTGTGGGTTCCATTTCAGCCTCTTTATTCTTGTCCCCCCTTCCTTCATCCTCTCTATCTCTCTTCATTCCAATTATAAAGGATTGGCTTTCAATAAAGTAGTTCTCTTTCTACAATTGTAGTATTATTTCACTCCACAGAGACATCCAGCAGTCACAGTGGATGAGACGCATACATGGCTTAGGAGCCGTCGCTCTGACTAACGCAATGTGCATATGGTCAAAGGCAGAGCCATGTAGATAGGCCAGTCTTTCAAGAAACCTAGTACAGCACCTGGGGTAGAATTCCTTAAAAGCAGTTCCCCGTCTTGTGCCAGACCCCCTTAAAATATTTTAATCAACAATACTAGACACATACGTTAATTCATGGTGCAGAGCAGGGGCTGGCAGACGTCTTCTGTCAAGGGCTTAGACAGCAGATATTCTGAGCTCTGCAGGCCATTTGGTCTCTGTAACAACTAGTCAACTTTGTCACTATAATGTGAAAGGAACCATAGACAATATGGAAATGAGTGAGTATGGCTGTGTTCCAATAAAAATTTATTTATAAAAGAAGGTGGCTGATTGGATTTGGCCTGTATGTTTGCCAACCCAGCATGGGTGACATGTGCCTTCACTCAAACATGCTGGAGGAGGGGTGGCACCACCATGTTTCAAGCAGACATATAGGAAACTTAAAAAATAACCATGAAAGACTGGAGGCTTGCTTAAAAAGTGAAGGGTTTTCCTGTCACTGCTCAGTTCAGCCCCATGTTATCTCTGAAGACAGATTTTCTTCTCCCTCCACTCTCTCTGCATTGACTGGGTGTTTCAAGATGCAAGTAAATCATGGAGGAATGAAAGCAAGATGCAGAGGGTTTGTGGTGCATTTAAGGAACTCTTTTTGGTCAAGCAGATAGCATCAGAATCCTCAGGACTGAGCTCTGAACAGAGCATGGCAACAGACTCAGAATGCCAGAAACAGGTAAGCTCTAGGCTCCAGGTGACACAGCGTGCGATGAAGGACCAGGTTATTTGAAAGATAACATGGACTAAGGGAAAGACAGACACTCAGTGTTGGCCCCTTCTGGCCATTGGTGTAATGACCCCAGCACAAAGCGCAGACCCTCTCACGGAGAAGTGCCCAGTGAAGGCTCTGTACGGGATGGCTTGGTCCAGATCACAGCTCCTGACTACGGACAAGTTATTCAACTCTGTGAGACTCAGTTCCCTTGACTATAAAATAGACACAATTGTAGCATCTATATCATTGGAGTAGAGGGAGAATTCAATGAGTAAAACATATGTAAAGTATTTAATATAATGTCTGGCATATATTACACTCTTAATGAATGTTTATTATTGTTATTAATGTTATTATCATTAACTGGATTAATCAGTGGATGTCTTACTGAATGAATGAGTTAAATGGTGAATGATAAATATCTTCGGGAGGGGAGGATAGACCCATACCAGGGAGCAATGGGCTTGGATCCATGAACCAGCTCCCAGCTCCCATGCTGGGCGATGCTCCATGAGCATCCCTACTGGCTCTTGGCACTTGGGTGCAAATATGCAAGCTGACAATTCTCTCTCTGCTCACAGAGTGAACAAGCTAATATAATAGATTTATGTTTACTTACTTAGCGTTGTTTTCATCTCTGCCTCTCTCAAGATGCTCAGGTCACCTTGATTAGAGTTTAGGGTATTCCCAAATCTCTCAATCACAAATTACAGGCAGCCCCTACTTTCACTTCTACGGATAATTAATCTCATCCATTAAGTAGACTGTACTGTCTATTTCCTGTGTTCTTTTTTCTCTTGGTGTGGAACTCCTCATTCTCACCCATTATAAACTACCTGCACTATATTGATTACAGAGGGAGAATAAACATAAGTGTTCCTAAAATTAGAATACTGGTTTGAAAAGACTTCAACCTGAAAGTCCATTTGGGAAAAAATCTTGCTATAATAAGGAAAAGATTCAAGATGAGATACATGCAAGAGGTGCTATGTCAGCACAATTTTAAAAGATGAGCATGAGAAGATGGTAAAGAAGGGAGTGAGAGCATACTAGAGGTAAAGGAAACAGCCCAGGTGGAAAGATTGTTCAGGAAGCTGTAGGTTAACCAGCACATTGAAAATATAGACATTTTATGGGGTTGGGAGTATAAGGAGCAGTTTCTCCTTATTCACAGCTGCCCACTATCAATATGGACATAGCTGGCCCTTTAGTTACCAGAGCTTCTCATGCTGGGATTAGGACAATAATTATCTAGACTGAAAAATGTCGGCCTAGTTTTCTCCTTTAAAATTCCCTTCTCCAAGCTACTTAAAACCATTTCCTAAGGAATGAACCACAGAGTGTTTGAGTGACAGCACTCTTTTTTCATCAAAGCTGTCGTCTTCCAGCCTTCTACCATGTTCTCCTTATGGCAATTAAAGCCTGCAGGTCAATAGAGAGGCATGGAGAGCCAGCTCCACTTGCTTCTTGGCTGAGTGTGGACAAGGGAGCTGGTCATGTCAGGCAATTTCAGCTGCTTGAATTCTCAGAGGGCATGGTGATTTTACAAACCATGGACCCAAACCCTTGTTTATATGCCACGAAATTGTGAATTCTACCATCTTGCATCCATAACATCACCCAGCTCTTAATATATGATTAAACTATAATATTTCTTATTTTTATTTCCAAAAAATATACATATAATCCCTACATAGACAGAAAAGCATACCTAAGCACACATGCAGCATAAATATATGTATGCTTGCTCATCTATGTAAAGGGATGCATGTGTGTATGTGTGTGTATGTGTATAAATCCTTTTATTTTACAGTCTTAGACATTTTTGCCTCACCTACTTAGGAGGCCTTTTTTTCTGTTGAGACTAATATAATTATTATAGTTAAACCCAAACATATATATCTTTTCAGGGAGGCACGGCTAACACATTTTAAAGTAAAAGCTGATGCAAGAGAAATAATTATTATGATATAAGAAATGTTCAAGACCTAAGTACAGGGTCCAATTATTCCGAGGAAGTATGGTAGGCAGAGAACTCTACCCTGTGTCACTGAATTATGTTTCAGAGATGTGGTGATGGCTTATATAAATATATATCTACATTTCTGATTGCCTAGAAACTGTGCACCCCAACTCTACGATATTATGAAATATCTCTAACTCTATATATTAAACTCTGTTGTACTTCTATGTAGATGTCCAATTTGTTGAGCGCTCTTTGGAGTGAGAAGACATGTATTCAAAGCCAGAATCAACTGTGAACTGTCAATCCAGCATGGAGTTTAAGAGGCAGCTCCAGAGTTCGACAGTCTGCACTCCATTCCTGAACCACTTTCTACCTGTATGAATTTGGATAAGCCATGTAATCATTCTGAGTCTCTGATTGCTCATCTACAGAGACAAAAGGAAAATGGCAATAACTCCCTATAAAGGGTTGCCGGTGGCTTTAGTGTCAGTTTCTACAAAGCACTCATCTCCATGCCTGGTGCATTAATAGGTGTAATCTCTCATTACAAACTGTGCTTTGGGGTAAATTCTTTGACCTCTCTGTGCTTCATTGTTCTTTATTAAAAGAGGTATAATAATACCTCAAAATATTGTGATGAGCAATCAAAATGATCAGGCATTGGAAGATGTTCACTATCTTCAGGAAAGATTTTTGAATGAGAAAAGTATTTATTGGGGAGAGGGGAGGCATCAGAAAAGAGGCGAATCAGGCTTACCCTGGCAGCAGCAAAATACTCTTTACAAAATGTTAGTTGCTGAGAGTGTTTTGCTTTTACCATTTAATATTTAATCATGCTGAATTGGATAAAAAAGTCACATGGAGAAAAAACTTCTAGTGATGCTGGTATCTAATCTGGATCTCCCAAGTTCCAAGGTTATTTGAGATATGTTGTAATTAGGTAGCCCTTGTATTGCAGTTGGATACTCTTGTGCAAAGAGCTTGTCCTAAGTCTAGTTCTTACTACATCATTTTCTCCTCCAGTACTTCTCTCCATAGGCTGCTGGGCAGGAAATAGACCCCAGGTAATTGGTCACATTAAAACAGAACATCCAGATGCCTACTGAAAGGAGACTTTAAAATTCGATTCTGCTGCAATTAGGAGGCTGATTTCTCTTTCTCTTATTCAGGCCCTGCTCCCCTTCAAAGCAACATTTGGGTTCTGGGAAAAAACATTACACTTTTGCCCTCATACCTGCAATCATGTCAGTAGTGGAGGCCATCCAGGTTAGCAATTCTCTTCTGTACCAAACCCACCTACTCACTTCCAGAAGGGAGAATGTTTTCCTTCCTTTTTGCTTCCACCCTTGCTCAGTATCTTTCTCTGAGATCTCTCAGATTTCTTCAGCTGCTGAGACATCGGGGAGAGTTAAAGTGTGGGGAAATTGAGGGATTTCAGGGAGAGCATCTCTAAGTTCATCTGCAACTTTGGCTGAAATTATCCTGTTCACTGGTGTGTAGGTACTGATTTCCCTACCTTGATTTGGTCATTAAACCCTTCTACCTGCTTCAATACATTTTCCCCGAGGCCCCTGCCAGGGATGCTTCTTCTCCTGTGATTAGAACACAGCCGACTGGTCTCCTGAGCTTATTGCTACCCTTTTCCTAATGATCTTTTAATGGCTGCTGGGCTTCTCCAAGCCACCTGACAGTTAACGATGTCAATTATGCAAACCCCAAATGAAATGATGCCTCTCACTCGATACCGCTTCTTGTTTAATGTTGTTTCATAAGAAATAGGATGGGCAACGTAAGATAAATGCTGATCTCATATATATTTCTTGTATTTTTTCACTCTGGTTTGGTTTCATTCTTCAAAGAAGCTATAATTTGCAATGGGGAGAATAATGCTACATTCCTCAGAGATGGTATGTTGGCAGAAATAAATGATATGAGCCAATATATAGATATTTCCTAGGATGGTATCTTAGAATAATGTTTTCTTAATTTTGTTAGCTGTTGTCACTTTTATTCATTGCAAATAGGGTTCCCTCACCCTGTGAGCAGAAGTGAGTTGGGCTGTGCAGGGGTGAGGTTGGAGGAGAAAGGAGGAATAGAGGATGAGCTATTTATTGTTGATTTGTATTTCTCTTCTGGGAATGAGATGAGTGTAATAAGGTCAGAAGGCAAATGGCCCAGTATTTTAGGTCATGCATCTTGAGGATTGTCAGGAGGGCAGAGCCCCAGGGAGCTGCAGCACAGGCACCTGCACAGCGATGGGTCTTGTGTAGGTACAGAAATGTCGCCTGGATTTGAAGCATCTCTATCTCCCATGGTATGTTCAGCCACACATCCACGTAGGCCTCTGGCTGCAGGCTCCTTGGCTTCAGAACTGTTCCAGGAGTGGCGTCACTTTCCTCAGTGCCAGGACAACATTTCAGTGCAATCATCTGACTCAGGTAGCCCCTCCTCTCAGGTGCTTTTGTGGGTGAACAGTGAACAAGAAAATGAAAGCAGGGCATTATATATACTGTCCTTGGAGCAGTGAACTTGTCCTTGTCATTAATCGCAAACAGCCTGGGTGAAGAGCACATGGTCCATGCACAGTGTGTCTCTAACTTGTTTAGTATTTGGGTGGAATTTGCCTCCATGCGCTCTAATCTCATCACAATCAACTCTGACTTCTGCAGTGGACTCCTTTCAGGTGTGTTTCTAATTTGGCTCTGTCTGGAAAAGCTTTCTCTGATACAGCGGATGGACCAAGACCCCTGGTGGTTTTACTTCAGACCATCCTTCTCTGTAATTAATATTCCTCTGTGCTGTTACTTCAGTTCCCACACATGGGGTACCTGAAGTGTGCGCCCATGAATGATAAGTTGAACGTTTTCTTTCTCACTGCAGCTTTCAATCTGCCCCACCACAACTCTAGAGGCCTTCTGTGAAGGTCTTTCACCACTCCTGGGCTCAGATGACTCCTAACATGGGTCATTTCCATCTCTCAGTGGTTCCTACTAGCTTAATCAGAAACTTTTAGATTTCACAATATAAGTCCAAATCAAACTGAATAATATCTAAGCAAGTAGATAACATACAAGTAAATAAATAGGGGGCAATTAGCTTCCATGGTTTTGGAAATCCATGAGCTGATCTGGCTTCAATCAGGGCTAGAATCAGGGGTTAATGAGGTGCTATCATTGTCCTGCATTTCTCTCTATCTCAGATCTACTCTCCTCTGTGAAAACATTTTATTCGGCAGAATTTTCTCCAGGTGACCAGGGAAAGTGGTCTCTGGCAGGTCCATGCAGCCCCTACCACTGGATGCTCTAGAGAGAAAGAGACCCTCTCTCTGCCAGAGCCCACAGAGAGCATCATAGAGAAGCCTCTGTTTGGCTTTGCTAGGCTCCATCCTTGTCCTTGGACCCGTTACCATGTTGAGGGATTTGAAGTGCTCTGATGATCATTGGTGGCAAGGTGGGAGTGGTGAAGGGTACTTTGGTTACAGGTTCATTAAAAAAAAAAAGATTGATAAGAGAAATAAGGCTTCCCAAAGGAAAGGGAAAGGTTCATATAGATTAAGATTAAAGGGACTCAAGGATCATTAAAGAACATGTGTCCTTACCAATGGCCCAGCTCTTCAAGCATGAGATATGTATGCAGTTATGAGTGCTTGTGTACAAAGTAGGAGCATATCTAACTTTGCACTTTGTGGCTTAAAGTCAGTCATATGCTGACTTTAAGGGTGCCCTCCCCACCCCAAGACAGCAGCCCAGCTGTTGCAATTACTCCCTTTCCAAACACCTGTCTGTTTGATGCCATGCTTTCAAATGGAGCCCAGTCATCCATTTGAGGTATAGTCAACACCCGAGAAAACAAGGCCCCTGTGCTCTTTGTTACAGTTAATGTCTTGAATCTTCCTGCTTCCTGCATTCCTTCTTCATTTCCTACAGATTGATCTGGACAGACAATTAGTGCAGCCTCTTTTTATCTACCAGTGCCGTAGCTTTACCTCCTTTGTTTCATTCTGATTTTCTGCATGAAGTTTAGGAGCAATTTGAAGGACAGGATATCCCATCCTAGCAGATGCCTATCAAAATGAAATTCTATATCCATGGAATGTCCTATACCATACACTAAATATGCATGGGGTTTACTTAAGCTGTAACAAATACCAGGTCCAGTTTCTTTTACTATTTCTGCTCATGACTTGCCTGTCTCATTCTTGTCTTCTTTGTGTAAAGGTTTTTTTTTATGTATCCTTACTGATGCTTCTCATCATCCTGCAGAGAAGAGAAAGCTTCTTCCAGGGTTGACCACATTAAAAGCCAAGGAGTGGACAGATTCCTACAATACTGTATTGATAAAAAGTTTTTAATCCTTACCCCTCTCATTTACAAATTATTATTCACTTCATTGTCCTCTGTAGAAATATAATTTGGTATTTATTTACTACTTCTTAAGCTTCTCCCTTTCAATGTTCTTATTGGTTTGTTTTTCTTTTCCTATCCTTAAGCATCAGTGCCTCTCATGGCTTTGAAAGTTCTAATTTTCACAAAAGTCTGCTCCTTACACAATGAAAAACAACTCTAGTCTTTGACAGTTGTGGCCAGAAACCTCCAAGATATCCTTAAGTCCTCTTTTTCAATGTATAATCCCTCTCTAATCCTTCATGAAATGCTTTTGGCTTTGCCCTCAGATTTACCCAGAACCTGACTCCTTCTCCCAACCTCCTCTGCTACCTCTGGGTTCAAGCCAGCTTTCGCCTCTTGCCTCAATTATTGCAGTTGCTCCTTGACTGTTCTCTCAGCATACACCATCGCCCCTACAACTGGGGCTATCATGAGCTAAGCAGGGAATGCAATTCCTCAAAAACGCACGTCCTCTTACAGTACCCCTGCTCCAGCCCTCTTGCTCAACTCATCAGAGTGAAGCCAAGCCCTCAGAGTGACTCATGGTGCCTTCAACAATTGGAGTCTTCAACTAATTATATGACCTCATCTGCTACTTTCCCTCTTGTTTACTTCAATATGGCTACAGAGGCCGCCTTGTTCTTCCTAGAACACCCTAGGCATGCTTCTATTTCCAGACTTTCCCATTTGCTACTTCTTCAGCTTCCTGTAATGATGTTCTCACAGACATCCATATGGATCTCTTCCTCATTGCCTTGAGTCCTTTTTCAAATGGTCCCTTCCTATTTAGTCCTGCACTGCCTACCCCATTTAAAGCTGCAACCTCTGCCAGAGACTTACTTTATTCTAAATATTCTATGTAATTTATGCTTTTACCTTGTTTATTGTTGCAGTGTGAGCTCCATGAGAACAAGAAATTTTGTCTTTTTTCATAACTGTTCCCCAATATCTGCCATATAGTAAATATTCACAAACTAAATGAATTTTCCCATTCTGTACAATGTCCTTGGTCATCTAGTAGCATAGCTTCAGTTATCATCCATGTACCAAACTTTCCCTGACTTCACTCCATGTGGACTTGTGTAAGGGCATGGCACCACCATCCACCCAGTTACCAGTGTCAGGAATTAGGAGGCAACATGCATTTCATACTGCTGTTATGTTCATTGGGCTCCTTCCCTATTCCAGAGACAGTGCTTTATACTAGGGGGATCTTTGCAACAAAGCAGAAATGATTCTTGCCCTTGGGAGCTAATAGTCAGACAGGGGACAGGTAATTATAAAAGAGTTAAATTATCAGTGTGGGCAATGCTGACTTCAGATTGCTAAAGCTGTCAGAATGCACTATACCAGAAATGGCTTGGCTTTTAAAAAGGGGATTTATTAAGTTACAAATGTACAGTTCTAAGACCATGAAAATGTCCAAATTAAGGCATCAACAAGAGAATACTGTGATAGTTTGAAACTGTTATTTTCCCCAGAAAAAAAAAAAACAGATTGTTTCAATCCTACTCCAGACCTATTGTGGAGTGAGATATTTTGATTATATTATTTCCATGGAGTTGTGACCCTGCACAAAGTGGGTCTTAATTATTTTGTTGGAGTCTTTAAAGAAGCTCACAGAAAGAGGAAGAGCTCAGAGTCAATACAGATATTTGGGGATGCTTGGAGAGCTGACACAGAGAGCAGAGAGATGAAACCAGACACAGACATGTGGAGATACTAAGCTAAGAGATGAAACACAGAGTCTGCCCCAAAGAAGCTGAGTGAGGACCCACAGTATTTGGAGACAAAGCTTCTGGAAACAGGAGCTGAGAGAGCTGTTTGAAACCAGAAGCCCAGAGAGAGGGCCAGTAGATATTGTCATGTGACTTCCCATGTGACAGAGGAACCCACGTGCTGCTTTTCCTCCTGGAAGGTATCCTCTTGTTGATGCCTTGATTTGGACATTTTTATGTCCTTAGAACTGTAAATTTGTAACTGAATAAATCCCCTTTGTAAAAGTCAATCCATTTCTGGTATATTGCATTCTGGCAGCTTTAGCCACCTGAAACAGATACCTTCACTCAAGAAAGTGTTGTCATGTCTGGGATTTCTGTCAGCTGGGAAAGCATGTTGCTGGCATCTCTCGGTCCTTTGTTTCCAGGTTGCATTGCTTTCAGCTTCTGATTCCAGTGTCTTTCTTTGTTGGCTCTCCAAGCATCTCCAAATGTCTATGTCTAGGAATCTGCTCTCTGTGTTGTCTCTTTTAAGGATTCCAGTAAACTATTAAAGCCCACCTTGAATGGATGGGGCAGCATTTCCATGGAAAAAATCGAATAAGTTTCCACCCACTATTGTGTGGGTCTCTTCTCCGAAACAACCTAATCAAAAGATCCCACCACGATAAGTTTGCACCCACATGATCAGATTAAAAGAGCATGGCTTTTCTGGGGTACATAACAGTTTCAAACCAGCACAAGTGGGAAGGCGACTTCTGTTGTCAAAACATTAACAGGTAAGATAATAAAATACTAATAATGACACTGATGATATTAAAGAGTTTACTACATTTTGGGCTTCATATATATCACACATAGGACATACAGTCATTCACCAAAACTGTAGAACAATCTAATGAGTTGAATAATGTCTTAGTTTGCCAGGGATTCTGCAACAAAGGACCACAGAAATTTGGAGACAGAGTAGTAGCAGAAATGTTTTGTATCACAGTTCTGGAAGTTAGAAATAAAAAAAACAATCTGTCTTCAGAGCTGTACTTCTGCTTCAAGTGCAGTCTCTCTTCTTTCCTCCTCCCTGCCTTCTGATGTGTGGCACACAGTCCATGGGTTCCTGGAAGTTCCTCCAGCATAGCTCAATCTGGCTTCCATCTCTCTCTGAATTGTTTATGTCTGTGTCCAAGGTGACTCACTACAAAGACACTAGTCATATTGGATCAGAGCCCACTCGAAATCGGTTTAACATCATCATAACTAAAAGCATCTTCAAAGATCCGCTTTGCAAATAAGTTCATATTTGCACAACTAGAGGTTAGGACTCAAATGTATCATTTGGGGAAGCACAACTCAATCACATGACAGGTAGTATTATTCTCCTCATTTACAGATGTAAAATATGAAGAGCAAAGAGGGAGCAAGAGTGTTCAAAGCCATGAAGTTAGTACATGTCAGTCATAATTGAATTTAACCATTCTGGTCCTAAAATCTGACTCCTAACCTCTACAAGAGCATTTCATTCTCTTCCTACCTCCCTATGCAATGCACTTTGACAATGAGTGAGCCTGGACAATGGAATTGAGCATTTGAAGGTGAGAACATTCTGAACTTGTGTTTTCTCTGCCAGTCCATAAATGACCTAATCTCTGAAGTAGGTAAAAAATTGATTTGGGGGGAGGTATTAAAAATCTCAATTGAAGCTTTAAATCTAAACAAGCCTGTCCATCCTAATTACATTAGTGTTAATGCTATGATTTTGGTGAACATATAATTCCTGGTCTATTTTGTCAATTGACTTGTAAATCAGAAGCAGAAGAGTAGAGTGTTACCTTAAATTTCTACAATAATCTCAAATGTTAATAAGTGCTATGAATCAAAGTTCAAGGTGCTAAGAAATTATGAGGAGATGGTGATCTTGGATTGGGGAAAATGCAAGTTCTCTTTGAGAAGAATAGTCTGAAAACTGAAATATCCACAGGGGTCAGACAGCAGAGGAGGGGAGAACAACTCTTCCAGAAAGAGTCTGCTTCCTAAGCCTTGCTTCTTTCTTCATGTTTCTCTCCACCCAATGTCACCTACTTGTATAAGCCAGCATTTTCTCTTCCCCTGGTCATAGTAACAGCTTCCCTGAGAGTTCCTCCTGCCTCCAGTATTTAAACCCCTGCAACCAACTGTCCACTACTGTAGGACAATATCCAGTGGAATAATTGGAAAACATAAATATGATCCTGGCATCCTTTGCTAACATTTTATTTTGAATTCACCATCTGGCACAGCAAAGAGAGGTCTCATGGTCTGGTCTCTGCTTGCTTTATCTTTTCCCACTATTCCCTAACCACACTAAATTGCAGTCATCTGGACTACTACTGTGTTTTCCTCCAAACATTTTCATGTGCTGTTCGCTTGGCATAGATGGCTCTTTTGACACCTCCTTATTTCCACTTGCCTTCCACACTAACCATGCCATCACATCCTTTGAGAGAAACTTCCTGATCCCTCAATGCTGGGATGGATGACTTTTTGATGTACCTTCATAGCATCTGTGTTTAAGTCTCTTTCAGATTATTGGCATCAGAGCATGATGCATGCAGCATGCATGCCTTTCCCACACCCCTGTTCCCTCTCTCTGAAAAATCAATAATAATGAAATAACTACAATGTGTGGTCTGCATTCATGCCACATATTTCCTTATCTCCATTCTCCCACAGTCTACTCTTCAAAAATAAGGATACTTACCACCATCTCCACAAAATGCACAGGTGTGCCCTGCTCAACTCCCCACCCCACACTTTGCACTCTGCCATGCTGTGCCACCACGACACTGTGTCCTGACCCAAGCCCTGCATCCTGCCCCATGCCAGACCTGTAAATCCAAAACTTTAGACTATTAAAGGAAGTCAACTTCCAAAGTAACACTAGCAAGATAATTACAGGCCTCAAAGGCCACAGAAAATCACAAAGCATATGAAGATGCAGACAGATAGAGCCAAGTCTAAAGACCAAATTAAAACACCAGACGAGATACACACTTTAGAACAACTAGTCAAAAATGTTCATGCATGTCATGGTCAGGTTCATGTGTCAATTGGCAAAGTGGACGTGCCTGTTTGTCTGGCTGAGCAAGTGCTGGCCTGTCTGTTGCTATGAGGACATTTCATAGAATTAAATCATGATCATGTAGGCTGCATCCACAGCTGATTCCATTTGTAATTAGCCAAGGGGAGTGTATTCTGCAATGAATGACACTTAATCTAATCACTGGAAAGCTTTTAAGGAGGATTCATAAGAGACAGTCTCTCTTCCTACTTCTGCTGGTGAACCTCTTCTGTGGAGTTCATCCAGAACCTTCATTGGAGTCCTCAGCTTCACTACCTGCCCTACAGATTTTGGACTCTACATTCCTTTGGTACTTGAGGCACTTTTATAAATTTCATACCTAAGATATTTCCTGCTGATTCTGTTTCTCTAGAGAACCCTAGCTAATACAATACAACTCTACTAAATAAATTCAATGGGTTGACTAATGACACAAAGGAGATCAAGAAGACACTAGATGAGCATAAAGAAGAATTTGAAAGAATGAATAGAAGAATAACAGGTATCACAGAGATTAAAGATGCTGTAGACCAAATAAAAAATATATTAGAGACACACATTAGCAGATTTGAAGGGGCACAAGAAAGTCCAGTTGAAGCTGAATTCAGGACAATTGATTTTTAATGCACAAAAGAACAATGGCATAAAATATGAAAGATTTGAGTTGGATCTCAGGGGATTTGATGGACAACATAAAGCATGCAAATATAAGAATCATCAGTGTCCAGAAGGAGAAGGGCTAAGAACAGCAGTTAAGGAGACAATGGGGGAACACATTCCAATCCTTATAAAAGACATGAATATGCAAAACAAAGAATTCCAATGAACTCCAAATAGTCCTACTCTCCAAGACATATACTAATCATTCTGTCAAATGTTGGAGAGAATCAGAAACTTCTGAAAGTGGCAAGAGAAAATTGATCTGCTATATGGAAGGGAAACCACATAAGACTGAGTTCAGACTACTCATTAGGCACCTTGCAAGCTACCAGGAGTAGCTATACTAATATCAGGAAAAGTAGATTTTAAATATAAAGACATTATAAGAGACAACAAAGGGCATTACTTATTAATAAAAGCGATGATTTTCTTGTGTTGAACCATCCTTGCATTACTGGTATAAACCCAACTTGGTCATGGTGCATAATACTTTTAATGTGCCATTGGATTTGATTTGCTAGTATTTTGTTGAGTATTTTTGCATCTATATTCATTTGGGTGATTGACCTGTAGTTTTCCTTTCTTATATCATCTTTATTCTATTTTGGTTTAGAGTGATATTAGCTTCAAAAAATGAGTTAAGTTGTCTTCCTTTTTCCTCAGATTTTTGGAATAGTTTGAGCAAAATTGTTGTCAATTTTTTTTGAATGTTTGATAAAATTCCCCTGTGAAGCCATCTGGCCATAGGCTTTCCTTTGTAGGAAGGTTTCTGATAATCGATTGAATATCTTTACTTGTGATTATTTTTTTGAGGTCTTCTATGTCTTCTTGAGTCACTGTGGCTTGTTCATGTGTTTCTAGGAATTTGTCCATCTAATCTAAGTTGTTTAATTTATTAACATGTAGTTGTTCATAGTATCCTCTTATGATTTTTTTTTAATTCTTCTGGGTGATGGCAATGACCTCCCTCTTATTTCTGATTTTATTTATTTACATCATCCTTTTTCCTTTGTCAGCCTAGCTAGGGGTCCATCAATTTTACTGATTTAGTCAAAGAACAAGCTTTTGGTTTTATTGATTCTTTCTTCATTCTTTTGTTTTCCAGTTCACTTAATTCTGCTCTAGTCTTTATTTCTCTTCTTCTATTTGCTCTGAGGTTAGTTTGCTGTTTCTCCAGTTCCTCCAGGTGAGCAGTAAAGTCTGTGTTTTTTGCTCTTTTTTTTCTTTTTTAATATAGGCGCTTATGACAGTAAACTTCCCTCTCAGCACTGCCTTTGCTGCATCCCATAAGTTCTGATATGTCATATTCTAAATTTCATTAATGTCCAGATAGTTACTGATTTCTCTAGCAGTTTCTTCTTTGACCCATTGGTTGTTTAAAAGTGCATTATTTATTTTGCATATATTTGTGAAAGCTCTTGTTCTTTTGTGGTTGTTGATTTCCAGTGTCACACCATTGTGATCAGAGGAAGTGCTTTGAATAATTTTGAATAATTTCAATCTTTTTAAATTTGTAGAGACCTGTTTTGTACCCCAGCATATGCTCTATCTTGGAGAATGTTCCATGAGCACTACAGAAGAAGGTATAACCTGGTGTTTTGTGTGTGACAATCTATATATGTTTGTGAGCTTAATTCATTTGTTAAATTGTTTGGGTTCTCTATTTCCTTATTGATCCTCTGTCTGTTTGTTCTATCTATAGAGGAGAGTGGTGTATTGAAGTCTCCCACTATTACTGTTGAAACACCTATTACTCCCTTCAGTTTTAGCAATGTTGTCTCATGTACTTTGAAGCTCCTTGATTGGGAGCATACACATTTATAATTGTTAATTCTTCTTGATAAATCGTCACATGACAAGATGGATGAGACTTCGGGACATAATGCTGAGTGAAATAAGCCAGATACAAGAGTATAGATACTGTAAGATTTCAGTTTTATGACTATAGTAGTGGTAAATTCAAAGGCTTATAACATAGAAATAATAGACATAGAGATACACGGAAGCTAGAGATGGGTGAACAGTTAGCTAATGAGGTTGAACTTAAATGTAAGGGAAAAGATCAAAGGGAAGGCAGTTCATTAGTTGGCCAATAAGTAATATTGCCATAATGAAGGTAAGCATGATTGAAAGGGGTTGTATAGAGCCATGTATCTCACTGGTTAACACTACATATACAAATAAGTTCTTGCATGAACTACTTCAAAGGTATGAATCTTGTGAAAAGTGTTTATAATATTGAGATATAGGGGAAAGCTTACTATTTCATACTATGGGCTGCTTAACAGGAAGACATCAACAGTCCCACAGCAACACCAGGGCTAAATGATGGGGGGCAGGGACAAGAGTTAAAGGGTTGTTTGGATTTTCTATTTGATGAGGGTGTGCTTATTGGTTGCTTTTCTCTTGGGAACAATGAAAATTGACTAAAATTGAGAGTGCCAATGATTATACAACCAAGTGAGGATAATGTGAGACATGAACTGCTGATTTTGGACATTATACATGATGTCCAATGGAGAAGGTGGCTGAAGGATACACTGACTGAGAAGTAGAAGGGCAAACTGTGGTGTGTACATATGACCAAATATTGTGCTGCTACAGAAAAGGAATGAAGTCATGAGGCATGCAATGTTGTGAATGAACCTGTGGGATGTTATATGATGCAGAATGAGCCATATACAAAAGAGAAAATATTGTATAGTCTTATTTAGAAAACACTTATAGGAAATTGGGTCCTAGATTGTAAGCTCTTAAAGCAGTCACATTTAGTCTGGAACAGTAATTGTTATTTCTAGATTTTGAGAGGCTTTTTCTATATGCATAACCTGGTATTTCCCTGGATCTGTGGGTACTTGTGTGAGACCTAAGACTCAGAGTAGGGGTTCTTCAGTTCTGAAGGTCAGCACTGCTGCATACAACAACTGTTAAAGAAATTGAAAGAGAGATAAGGCTTCAATTAGAGATAAGAAAAGGCTCATCTGGTCAGGGCCAAGGGAAATCAGAAGACAGGGAAAGAAGGACATTGTATTTTAGAACTTCACCTAGTTTATGGGACCAAAGAGAGCTTTTTTCCCCATAACCTAAATTTTCTGTGGGACATAATCTAACTCAACCTGTCTGGATAGATCACTTAAACAACCTGAAGACAGGGATCCCAGAATGGGAATGGGGGCTTGTAGTTCTGTATAGCTTAATGTGATGCCAGGATACAACCCAGAGTATGTTGAGCAGATAATTAAATAGTATTGGCAAAGTCCCTTAAGGGATGGGAGATAAAATATGGAACTATTAAACTTTACCACCAGGGAACCCCTGATACTGTCTCAAATATTAGGGACTCCCAAGTCAATATGCTTGCTCTTGTGATACTAATGTATGTAGCAGAGAAGCTTAGCCTACCTATAGTTATGCCTAAGAGGACCTCTTTTGTTGCTCAGATGTGATCTCTCTCACTAAGCCCAACTCTGCAAGTGAAATCATTACCTTTCCCCCTACGTGGGATATGCCATTAGGGGTGAAAGTCTCCCTGGCAACGTGGGATATAACTCCCAGGGGTGAGTTTGGCCCTGGTACTGCAGAACCGACAATACCTTCCTGAGTAAAAGCAGGGAAAGAATCGTAACAAATAAGGTGTAAGTGGCTGAGAAAATTCAAGTATAGTCAAGAGGCTACTCTGGAGGCCCACTCTAATGCAAGCTTCATTTAGATATTACTGCTTATCATGGTTTACAAAAACCCAATCAAAACCATCCCTGCCAAAAAAGATTCTACAAAGGTTCTCTGCACTAGGATTACTTTCTTGATACCTAAACCTCCAGATGGTTCCTAGGCCAAATAAGCCCTGAAACCCAAAGAGGCCAGCCTCTCCAGAATATCAGTTTGTTCCATACCCCATCTCATATTATCGACAGTCCTTTCCAACATGAGAAAGTTAGAATGGCCCCCAAAGATTGGGAGAAAGATCAAAGAATAAGATGGAGCTCTAACAGAGAAGATAGGATTTAACAAATAAGTATCATTGCTGAAACATTTGATTGATATTTCTTTTTGTCTCCAGTGTCTTGGAGCAGCTAGAAGGAGAAACTTAAAATTGTGGAACTATAACCCATACCAAACTCCAAAATCTGTTCTACAACTAATTGTGTGCTTTGAAATTTATTGCATTTTTATATATGTTATTTTTTGCAATAAAAAAATAAGACTAAGTGTCTGCAACCTATTATTGACTTCCAGCTAAGGTTCTAGCAAGGGGAGGCACACGGGTAAGGGGTGGGATTGGAGTTTGGGAGATGAGAATAAGGGGTATCTTACTTCTGGCTCCTCTTTACATCCCTGCAGAATCATCTGGGAGCTAAAGAGAGGCCATCTTTGGGCACAACGAGCATCATGGTGCTCCTTCCAGGTATGCAGAACCAGCTGTCCAAGTCTCTTGCTAATTCAGATTCCCAGGTTCACAGCTTCCTCACTGTCCTAGCAATATTCTGCTTCCTTGTCCTTACTTTCTGACATTACTCCCACGTCTCTTCTCTTCCTCCAGCTTTATGGGCAGGCACTGTTTTCTACTGTTACTAATGTCCATTTTTGCTCTATCAGCTTTCAAATACTTGCGTCATCAATTATATGTGCTTGAGCCCCTCTATCTGAAGTTCTTAGTATGGCTTCCATTATCCTGGCTGAACTCTGATCCAGCTTTATAGGGACCTCCTATTCTCACAATCGCCCTACCCACTAATTATGATTAGTCTTATTTTATGCTTTAGTAAAGTAAGGATCAGCTAAGCTGAGCCATCTACTTTTCAAGGTCAGAGATGGACTTTTTTTCCCAGGACTAACCACTTTCTAAATCCATGCTAACTTCACAGGAACATTTGGTTGGCTTTTAACTTACACTTTCAAGAACTTACATATTCAAAGCTGGTTGTCATATTTAAATTGTCCCTTCAATTCTCCATTTTTATTCTCAAAATGTTTGCTCATTGCACCTCATTTTCTTTTATATTTCATCAGTGGTAGTATATCTTCAATCTTTTAGAAATATGTGTGTTTAAGAAAAAGCTGATAGACCTATGTCTTAAGGATAAGATAATCTTATTAGACTTGAAAATATCATTGAAATTAAACACATGATATACTCCAAAATGACAAAAATGCATTTCCTGTGAGATGCATGAATTGTCTCTGAATTAATTTACTGAACTCCAGTTAAGTAGCTAAATCTGAGGTAGAAACACTGGATTGCAAAGACAGTTACTAAAAAGGAAACATTGCACATGGTTTGGGGGGATAGTTTCTGTTTGGAAGTGTTTCCGTTTGCTGAAGCTGCTGGAATGCAATATACCAGAAACAGGTTGGCTTTTACAATGGGGATTTATTAGTTCATAAATTTATAGTTCTAGGCCATGAAAATGTCCAAATTAAGGCATTAAGAGGAAGACGCCTTCTCTGAGGAACGGCTGCTGTCACCCGGGGTTCCTCTGTCACTTCGGAACGCACATGGCTGGCGTCTGCTGGTCCTTAGCTCCCAGGTTCTATTGTTTTCAGCCTCTGGTTCCAGTAGCTGCTTCTCTGAGCTCTCTCCAAAATGTCTCTGAGTGTTTTCTCTCTGAGCTCTCTCGCTTTTTTGTCTATTATCATTTTCCTAAAGGATTCCAGTAAAGGATTAAGACCCACCTTGAGTGGGCTGCATCACATTTCAATTGAAATAACCTAACCAAAATGTCCTACCCATGATAAGTTTGCCTCCACAAGAATAGATTAAAAGAACATGGCCTTTTCCAGGATACATAACAGCCCCAAACTACCACACTCTACCCTCTGGACCCCCAAAAGACATCATCTTTCTATGTGCAAAATACATTCATTACATCACAATATTACAAAAGTCTTCAATAATTTCAGTAACAATAGTACAGGCATGGTCTGTCCTAAGGCAAAGTTCCCTTCTGGCTATGGAACTGTGAAACTTAAAGCAAGTTATCTGCTTCCAATATACAAAGGAGGGACAGTCATAGGATGAGCATTCCTATTACCATAAGGAGAAATGGAAAGGAACACAGGGGTCACCGGACCCAAACAGCTCCGGAAACTGGCAGGGCATGGTTCATTAGATTTCAGGTTCTGAGAGTCATCCTTAGAATGACGCTTTATCCTTATGGCTTTGGAAAGTGGTAGTCCCACCCTCTCCAAAGGCTTCTGCAGCTGCCCTTCTCTCCACAGATACTGGGGAGGGTTCAATCCTGCCAAACACTGGGAGGACCTCCATGTTTGCATCCTGGCTTCCTCAAGCATCTGGGCAGCACCCACATGGGGCACAGGCTCTGGCCCTCTGAACGGCCGTGTCCTGGCCAGGCCTTCCCCAACCCCCGGGAATGTGCTCTGCCCTCTCTGAAGCCTGGGGCAGCAGCACTCTTCCCGAGCAGCGGGGTGGCCAAGCGCCCCGTTTCGCAGGCATCTGAACACCTGGGATGCTGACACTGAGTGAATGAACCTGGCCTTTTCTGGCATACCTAACAGCTCAAAACTACCACAGAAAGTAACTTGAAAGACAAAATTAATGTTAATGTGTGTTTCATGAATATTCATGTTACTCCGTGTGTGTGACAGATACATGTCACTGGGGCTGCATCTGAGAATGGAAAGGTGGGTGAACCTACGTGGATGTTCGGACACAAGCTCCGGGTTGCAGCTGATGGAAAATGCTGGGAGCAAAGAAGCATGCAGTTAAGTTCCACAGGCCAGCATCATTTTCATCTTATCCTGTCTGTCAATCCCGAACAATAGTGATCCAACCCCACAGTCCACCTTTACTAAAATGTCATTCTTCACCTCTTTTCAGGAATTGTGTACTACAATTCATCTTTCTAAGGGATGCAAATAAAAAGGCGAGCAGAAAGGGTGTCTGGCTCAGTTTAATAAGTAAAGGGATGCAGCTTTCACAGTCAAGGCCCCGGGAAGGCTTGGATGCCAACCTACCTTTCCAAAAGCTGCAGGGACACAGTGTCTATTTCAGTGCTGGTTAGCCTCTTAACAACTTTATCTGACACTAGGAAGACACAGCTTGTGGAGGGAAGAGGAGCGAAGCCGCCAGTAAATAAGGGCATGAGGAGACAGGCAGAAGGAGTCTAGTTTCTTGGGAAATGTTTTGTTAAAGAAAAGTGGGCGGACATGATGAAAATCGAAAGAAACAGCAGTGAAAAGTAGGAAAAGAGACAAAAGAGAGAAACTGTTGACACCTTGGAGGGTTCCTCAGCCGCGAGCAACAGGTTGAAAAAGGATCTGCTTTCCCGAGTGAGTCACGCTTGAGAAACGTGGATTTTAATGAGGGAGAAGTTCTGGCAGGGTTGGAGGGGAGGTGATCTACTGAGTGGGGAGGGCTCATTTTCTGAATAAAAAGTCAGGCTGTTCTTTAGGGAGGTCCTAATGGAACAGAGCACTGCTGAAAGCACGTTCTGGAAGTTGCTTAAAAAAAAAGTCTCGGTACGAACACAGGTTAGAAAAGCAGTAAGCAGATTGGGCTAAGGTCACACCGTTACCTTACCCCTAAGCATTTTGCACAAGGACAGGCTGAACGCTACTTTGACTGTGTCTTCCCAGTGCTTCAAAGTCCACCTGATCCCAGGGGCAGCTGTGCCAGTGGCCCATGGACTGCAATCATCTGACTGGCCGGTGCGCAGTCCACGCTGAATTCTAATAATCCACCCCTGCTATTCAGCAAAACTCCTGGGAAACAATGAGCCACTGAATTATTCCTAGTATGTGCCCTGGCCAGGGCAAAGCCCTTTCCTGTGGAAGTCAGCGTGCATGGAGGATTTTACTCCCCTTATCTCCAGGGCACAGTCTGAGAACCTGGCTCAGTGGGACCCACTGGTTTCAACAGCTCCGAAGCTGGATGGTGTTAACGGACCCAGCTGATGCCCCGAGACCAGCAAGCAGGTGGCCCAGCGGCCGCCGCCCAGGTTCACAGAGTCTGGATTGCTCCACGCTGGCTGGCTCCAGATGCTCTGCATAAATCACTCCTGCAGGGCTTGCTCTCCCACTGTTGACGGGGCAGGTCCCTGTGCCTGGGTGGTTGCCTAGCGGAAGCATAAATGCTGATAATCAGGACAGTGACAGACAAATGTGGCCTCCAAGAGTGACCATATTGGCCTTGGTACCTACTTAAGGAAAATTCAGTGACGTTTCCTCTCTGCTGTGCAATTCTTCTGTCTGAGTGGACAAAATACTTCACAGCTCCTGGTTTCCCATTTTCTCTCCCCAGCGCAACCGTCAGGCATCGTGGAGAGCAGCCCTGACTCCCTCACACACTCTTCACTCCCTGGAGAAAGTTCTTCATGCTTCTGTCCACATGTCCCAGAATTAGTTGCCTTGTCAATAGGAAAGAAAGGGTATGGGAGTTGGAGTTAGACAAAAGTGGGTTTGGAGTCCAGCTGTGGCACTTAGGAGGTGTGTGGTGGGGGGAAGTCACCTAACCTGACTGTGAACAGTCCCCTAAGTAACCAGGAGTTTTGCGGATTAACAGAGTTTGTGTTTAGAACACGGCAGAGTATGTGGCAAGCCCTCTGCCAAGCTTAGACGCTGTCCGCAGAGGTGGGCTCTCAGTCTCAGGCTCAGCTCACCTCCTTCCTCAAATGTGCCCATGTATAAAAGGGAAAATCAAGGAAACTGGTGCTCACTGTGTACCTATGCAACCACACCAAAGGACTTAGAACGCTGGCTTCATGCTTAAGGTCTGAAGTCCCACCCCCACCAGTTTGGAGAGACTCCTGGAGCTCCATGCTTTCCTTTCTCAGATCCGTGAAACCATGATGTCCCCATGCCCTTGCTTTGAATTTCTGGGAATACCTGGTATTCCACAATTAAGTACAGAATAGACTCCTGGTTTCAGATATGTTTTCTTCAAGATAAGCAATGATCTTTCTGTTCTTGGTTCCCAGTTTTTTTGTTTGCTTTTTTTTTTTAACAAATCAGAGAAAGATTTTCTATTTCATTTTCTTCATCATTAGTGTGTGTGCACGTGTGTGTGCGTGTGTGTGTGTGCGCGCGCGTGTGGAGAGAGAGCAGTTTGATAAATCACTCTGTAGGGTTTTAACCCTAATCTGAAACCTAACCTTAACCCTAACCTGAGCATAAGGTAGTGCTGGAGATGAGAGAGAGAAAGTTCAAAATATTAACTTGCACTAAAAGGACTGTGCCCTTGGTCAGTGCCAGTCCTGGACTTCACTTCAGCACCTAAGATTCAACAAATCAAATACGGAACTCCCCATCTTACCCTGCACACCTGGTTTTATCCCAGTAGCCCCCATTTCAGCGAGCCAAATGGATGCTCAGTGTGAAAAATCTGGGAATAATCCTAGATATCTCCCTCTCTTTAATATCCCAAATTCAGAATACCACTATTAAATGCTTTGGTTTTTTTTTTAAATTTTTTAAAACCATTTTTATTGTGTTATATATATATATATATATACAAGAAAAAAATATATATACAAGGAAAAGAAAGAAAAACAATGATTTTCAAAGTATACTTCAACAAGGAGTTACAGAACAGATTTCAGAGTTAGTTATGGGTTACCATTCCACTATTTCAGATTTTTCCTTGGGCTAGAAGAAATGTTTTTTTCTTTTTTGTAAAAAATAACTTGTACACAAAAAAGAAATAAATTTGAAGGCACATCTTGCAACAATTAGTCATAGAACAGATTTCAGAATTTGGTATCGGTCACAATTCCACAATTTTTGGTTTTTATTTCTAGCTGCTCTAAAATACTGGAGTCTAAAAGAAATATCAATATAATGATTTAACAATCATGTTCATTTGTTAAGCGCTACCTTTTCTATATAACGTCACCATCTCCTTTGATCTTTATCCCACTGTTCAGGGGTATTTGGCTTATGCCCATTCGAACTTTTTCGTGTTGGAAGGGTTGTAGACAATATGGGATAGGGGGATGGAACTAGATGGTGTCTTGGAAAGGCTTGCCCCTCTGCATTTCAGGACTTATTTAGTCCAGGGACTCATTTGGAGGTTGTAGGTTTCTGGAAAGTTACTGTAGAGTATGGAACCTTTGCAGAATCTTGTATAATGCCATAGGTGTTCTTTAGGATTGGCTGGAATGGTCCTGGTTGGGGTTTGGCAAGTCATGATAGGTAGCAATGTCTAACTGAAGCTTGCATAAGAGTGACCTCCAGAGGAGCCCCTCAATTCTGTTTGCACTCTCTCTGCCACTCACACCTTATTGGTTACACTTCTTTCCCCCTATTTGGTCAGTATGGCATTATTGATCCCATGGTGGAAGGGTGGTGCTTTGGGTTTTGCCTATTCTCCATGTCTGCAAAGTCTCTCCTGCTGCAAACTATCATAAACTCAAACCTCACCTTCTGGAATGGTCTTCTGCTGCTTCTTCTTTCTTTCTTTTTTTCTCTTTTGCCCCTCCTTTTCTACTTCTGGACTAGAGAACAGTGAGCTCTTAAAAACACAAACCCAATCATGCCATTTCCTGCCTTAAAGTGGTCTCCTACTGCTTTAAGAGAAGGTCAAAAACCTCAACCTTCCTGCACAAGCAATCCTGGTCCCTTTGTCACCAACAGCAGGGGATGACGCTTCTTATCATCTCCTACCCTGCTGCCACCTTGGATTTCATTTCATGCTTTCATTGTACTATGAGGAACTTTGTATATATTATTTCCATCACTTGAGGATATAATCTCACTTTCCAACGCTGTATATTAATTTATTTTCCACCTATCTCTCAAAACTCAGTTACCTTTCAAGGAAATTTTGCCGCTCATTTCAGACCAGTCAGGACACTTAAAATACACTACACCAGAGCACCCCTACTTCTGCTTTCTCATAACTGGGATCAAGTAGTTGAATTTAGAGAATTTTGAATTAGTTTTCTTTTTAATGTCTTTCTCCCGGTGCAATGTAAATCATATGACATCAGGATATGTCTAGCTTGTTTCATTCACAATCCCCAGTGCAAAGGCCAGACATATATTTGGAAAACCTTATTGACACTTAACTTAAATTATATTGAAAAATCGCATAGGGATAATTGTTAAAATTAATCCACCCTGAAATGAGATAATAGAATGTTAAATAATTTAACAAATGATTGGGTTTGTAGCAAGTCACCAGGAGATAGTATAGAAAACTTGGCTTGGACATAATGAGGTTGTTCTGTTTTTGTTGTTTTGTTTTTCTTTGTCTATGTATCCATGCTTAAAGCCGGTGGTACATATGGAGAATATTAAGAGCCAAGGAGCTGATGAAAATCTTTTAGAGAGGGAATTCTTCACCATCATCGGCACTCATTGTCTGCTATGTGGCACTCCCTCCACTGGCACAGGTGGTGGCCCAGCCTCCTCTCTGTCATCCTTCAGACTTTTCCAGAGCTCACTCCTCACCCTCTCCAGAATCCTTCCCTAACATCCCCAGGCTGGGATAGAACCATTCCCTGGGATATGGACCCCAATTTGCTGCTCCCAGGGCACCCATGTTGTCTTCCCCCAAAGTACATGCCAAACATCTACTTTCTGAAAATGTTATGCCTTTAGATTATGCATTTTCAGAAAGGCAATATTGCCCAAAGAGAGCTAACATAGTTTCTTGGGGTGCAAAAAGCTTAATGACGTTACTAGCCTTATTTCACAGTGCGTGGCATATGTTATGAACTGAATAAATTTGAATAAGGGAATAGATAAATAAAGTCCAAGTTTGAGATCTTTGGAAAAGAAACTCAAAGTAAGCAAGATTCAGTGGGGAGTTGATCCTGGAAATAACCCAAATGACCCCATTTACCTCAGATCCAGATTGCTTCTATAGTGTCTGTTAGGTGAAGCTGGTAAGCAGGGCTTCTGGGGCGTCTTCCAATGTGGGGAGTGAGTGAGGGAAGGCAGGAACAAATAACTGGAAAGCGGCTGTTAAGTATGAGGTGGGTTTTCTCATTTTAATCACCCGAGAAAGAAGAACACAGAGGAGCTGTGTTTCCATCTTGATAATTCTGCACATACAGCTGCCTTGCCTTGGATGCGGTGGTAAAAGGATGCAGAACTTTAGGAGTTGTTAATAAGCTTTGATACATGTGAAATCAATGTTTCTTGGCCTAATTTGAAAGCACATTTCGTCTTTTGTAATGAGAGACAGTCAAGAGGTTTGAAATGCCGAGTGTTTTCTCTTAGGGGAGGGATTTAAACTTTAATGAGGGTCTTTTGGTTTTGAATGGCTGAAAGATTTCCAGATGATGACATCACTATGGGAAAATACTTTCGCAGGAGGGGGTGGTTAGAGAAATGGGAACATTGCTGGGGAAGCATGTGGGAAATCTAGATTTCATTCCACGGTGGCCAGCAGCTCATTGTGTGTGTCCAGGAAAGTCACTTTGCTCCCAACTTTTATAGGGTTTTAGTAGTAGAAACTGATAACACTGATTCAGCAAATATTGAGCCCTAGAGCTGAGCCAGACTTCGTGCTGGACTCTGGATGTGAAAGTATAAAGTTGTTTCAGTAGTAGAGTCTTAGACAAAGAACATATTTTATCCAATTTTCCTGCATCACAAATTCTATTATCTTCACTCAAACAGGCCTTACATTTAAAATCCTTTGCCAACTAACATACATTTATAAATTAAATTTACTTCCCATTTTGACTCTAATATTTCACTTGTAAAATGAGGGTAAGGGCATTACAAACATTTTAAAATTCAAGGGAAATAATGTCCATTAATAGAAAAGACACAATCAACAAACAGGAATCCACACTAATCAAAATGAAGCAAGAGTACCCACACTAATAACCACACTAAATAAAATGAAACAATAATATCCAAATTAATTAATTAATAAGCTCCAAGTTTGAATTTTTCTCTTCTAAGCCATCTATATGATATGCTTAGTCTATAATAAATTTTAATATCTATTTAAGTTAAAAACTATTTTATGTTTTGATGTTTCCATTCAGTCCATTCTATATGTATATTTTATATAGTTTAAACATAATGTGCATGCAATTTTATCTACTTTTCAATTTTAGACATTATAACAGGTTTATTTCCTTTATGTCTGTATGCTCTGTATAATTATTGCAATTCCTGCACAAGCTGCATTCTGCCAGTCCCCTCCCTGCCAACTGTGTGCACTTCGGGTTTTGATATCAGGTGTCATGCTATGATGAACACTCCCCTCTATCTAGCTTTCCTTCTGATAGAATTTTCTTTTCAGTTTCTCAAAAACAAGATTACCGCAGCACATATTGGTATGATTTTTTACACTGTCAAATAATTTTCTCAAAGAAATGTATCGCTTTACAGGAAACCATAGCAAACTCACCTTGCATTTACCAAAATTGACATTTCCGTTTATTTCAAAAACCACTCATTACAATAATCAAAACATTTCTGGTAGATAGTTAATGTTGTTTTAATTCCACATTTTTATTATTATGCTATTTAACCCACACACAAGTTGTGATAATTATTGCCAAGAGGAAATAACTTAGTATTTCAATTAGGGGATTTTTCAAAGTCAATATGTGATTGACTTTTGTCCTTTTAAATGATTAAAAATAACTCCAGGTTCCCACTCAATAATTTCATGACCACCAGTTGTGGCCTTGCTTGGGAAGTACTGCTAAGCTCCTATGTAAAATTTTCAACTCATTATATGTTTGATCTGGAAGGAGCGTCCTACACCAATCTGTTCTATGCCTTTATTTTAAAGATTAAGAAGCCACAACTTAAAATGAAAACATTCTCACCCAAATAGTTTTAGGCTGGTCAAGGGTAGTTACCCAGGTTGCAGACAGTGTTTCTTTTTCTTTTTTTTCGCTTTAAAAATTTTTTTTGAGTTGTTTTGTTTTTTTATTGTTTTTTGTTATTGTTGCTCTGTCTCGTTTTGCAGACAGTGTTTAAAAATCTGTCTTAGGTATTGTACTCTTAGTTGTGCCTAATGAGGAAGAATATACCTTGGCCTATACTTTAAAATTAAATACACAGGTCGCTGTATTGCCATCTCCTGCCAACCGTTGTTGCAGGTTGCGGATGGGACAGAAGAAGTCTCCCCAGATGGCATGCACCCAAATGCCACCTGCCTAGCAGTGGTTGGCTTTCACTTTCAGAGCCTCAGGGAGATAAATGTCCACAGAGATCCCTAGGGTCAACTGAAGTGAGGAACTATCTGTTTTTCTTCTTTTTCTGGAAAACAATTCTTTTGATAGTGAATTTCAGTCTTTTTGCCAGCAACAGCTCAGCTACAGATAGACTCTAATGCCTCTGCTGCCCCAGAGAGGAGACACAGTACCTTCTCGCAAGCGTCTACCTGCCTGCAGTTGGAGTTCGTATCCGTCACCTGCAGAAGTGTCCAGCTGCTTCCCTCCTTCAATCCTCATGACCAAGGTACCATTTTTACTCAAAAGTTCAAACCAATTATGTTATCATCAAATTATTTGTTATACAATTCGGTCTAAAGAATTGTCTCATTTAGTCTTCAGTGTGATAATCCTAAGTGTGTCTCATCAGAGGAATCATATGATTCAATTCCAGAATCAGCGGGATTTTTTGTGGGTTTCCCTCAGCACCTGAATGTCGTACAGCAAGGCCACACTTCCTGGTCCCTTATCCACAGTCTTTCCCCTCTACCATGCAATGTAAAGATTGACAAGACATTGGATTTCACAGTAAGCAAGCAGTGAAGTTTCTCCAAAACTCGTGCATATCTTTCCTAAATTGCAATATTTTGTTAAATAAAATCTGATGATACTCGTTAAAGTAGATAGCTTCTCTTTTCTCATATTTCTAAAGGCCATTGGGTAAAATTTCAGAGCATTTCTTTTGGTGAAGTTTGTACTCTTTAGCCATTAGCTCAATGACTAAGAAAATGTGCTTTGTAGGGACAGAAGTGAATTCAAAACTAAACTCTCCTACTGTGGAAACTTGTCAAGGTTACTTGACCTCTATCTTCTGCTTCCTCATCTGTAAATAGGGGTCGCTTGTTCCTGACTTAATGAGAGAATTAATTGAGTTATTGTTAGTGAAGCCCTTAGCGCATCACCTGACCTCATGTAAACTACGTGCTAATCACAGTGTTGCTAATAATAGTACATATATTTCAGGTTTTTGTTTTTATTAAACACACACAAATGCCACACACATATACCACACATGCACACCCATCCCTCTTCCTCAACTCAAATCTTTCCTAGTTCCCATATTCGGATTCCTCTTCCATTCAGTTGACTCCCAAATCCCATGAAAGTAAATTATTGGATTCAAAAAAAATGAAATTGTACCTCATGGGAATCAGGTGACAGAACAGTCTAAAATACATGACAAAACAGTTATATTTAAAATATATAAATAGATAACATAAATAATAGAGTCCACAGAATGAGTATAGGATACCATGAACTATACTCATTGAACGAACAGCAATCATCATCATAATAAAGATGCTGATAATGATAAAAACAACTGAATAGAGGGATTAAAGAGTAGACACAAAATAGTGAAAAGGAAGGTGAGCATGGAAGAAACCACTCAGACCCACTGTGACAAGGAGATGGAATGTTTGAGGGAATTGAGGTTTTGACCATGGAATGGAAAAGATAAAACACAAATAATCAAAACAAAACAAAAAAACCACTGAGATCTGGGTTTTCCTTCTCTTCCGTTTCTTCTCTTTACCCTTTTTCTCTATCATGTAATACCCCTGTGGCTATTTTTAGTTGACCCTTTATAGTTTGTGAAACTATATGTATATGTAGTATCTCATTGGATTGTCATAGCAATTCTTTGATGTAATTAGAATTGGAACCATATTTATCTCCATTTCACAGGTAAGTTAACTGAGACTCTCCAAGAAGGTGATTACAGAAAGTGTCAGGGCCAGCACCCACTTTCATATATTCAAAACCTAGTTGTAGGGTGTTGCAATGGTGGCTTAGCAGGCAGAATTCTCACCTGCCATCTGGGAGGTGCAGGTTCGAATCCTGGTGCCTGCACATGAATAGTTTTGAAATCCATCCAAAGATGACCCAGTACATATGGTTCATATTTCCAGGGCTGTGAAGATTAAATGTAATGAACCTAAAAAAATTCAGAGAGCTGCGCAAATATTAACATGATTCTGATGCCCATGTGACTAATTAGAAATGATGGTTGTACAATGGCATATTTTTGGTGATAATGACGATCCATTTGGTTATATTCCTTGTTTTACCATGTGTCATTGTCAGGTTCATGTGTCAACTTGGCCCGGTGGTGGTGCTTGGTCTTCTGGTTGGGCAAGTGCTGGCATGTTTGTTGCTATGAGGACATTTCATGGACTTAAATCATGATCACGTTGGCTGCATCCACAGCTGATTGCATTTGTAATCAGCTAAGGGGAATGCCTTCTGCAATGAGTGACGCTTAATCTAATCACCAGAAAGCTTTTAAGGAAGATTCAGAGGAGACAGTCACTCTTCCTGCTTCAGCCAGTGAGCCTCTCCTGAGAGCTCATTGAGGACCTCCATCAGAGCTGCCAGCTTGTGGCCTGCTCTACAGACCTTGGACCCTAACTCCCCATGGTTATGTGAGAAAATTTTATAAATTTTATGTTTATGGGTATCTCCTGCTGATTCTGTTTCTCTAGAGAAACCTAGCTAATACACCATGTTTGATTCATAATTCTACTCCTCCAGTTCACTCACCTTTGTAACCTCTGCTGAGCCCAGTAGGAATGTACAATCATTCTTACAGCCTTTTTGGGCAGTCTGGTCCTGTTCCACACAGTCCTGCCACCTAAACATTGTGCTCTTTATATCTTCATGTTATCTACTCCTCTGTCCTGAATTTCTCACATTGACTCACCAAGATCCCTCTAAGACCCTGTCTAGATCTTCTTGTTTCTGGTGTTATGACTCATTTTTCTGAACACTGTCTAACCTCATTTCTCAGATTCTCAGCACAGCTTCTCTGGCCCATGGTTTTTTCCTTTAATTATGATCCAGTAGATGTTATGGGTTTGTTCCTATTAACCATTTGGGATAAATTAAATATCAGTACAACTCCTAAAATTTCAGGGTTTAAAATAATTATGGAAACATATGCATAACCTCATATATTTTCTATTATGCCTGTTATATTGACTGACTTAAAAAAATATTCCTAAACATGGGAGCTCACTACTGTGTAAGATAGTATTTTTCATTGCTGCATAGACCTATTGGATAGAGAGTAGAAATATATTTAATTATACAATGGTGTTTCCTTCTTCCTGTAATGCTTTTTCTTGCTTATTTGCCTTTCCCAAACTCTTCAGTCTTCCAGTCTCAGGTTTCTATGTCCTCAACAAAACCCAGACATTCTTCTTCATATCCTTCTTGAATGAAGGGTGAAAAAATGAGTGACTAAGTTGAATGCACAAATGAATGAAAGGAAATCCTTGTCTCTAAATGTGGTTCTCTATGCAATTTGCCTATGCACCTGGAAAATGTGATATTCTCTGCTGAATAAATTAAACAGAAAAAAATATGCCAATGTACCATACTGAGTGTATCCTTTATGCATGAGACCATAATGGATAAGATGACCTCTAATTTAAAAATCACATTTTAAAAAGTACAAAATGATGTACTCAAGGTTTGCAACAGAGAAAATGCCACTGTAATAGCTGTCTGCGCTGTGAAACCACTAAGCTAGATTAAGTCTGACATTAACAAGAATTCTAATGAGGTATTACCTAGTGGAATCACAGATGAGACCCCGGAACTCAAGTTCCTAAAATGCCAACAGGATAACACAGGCCCCAGTGAAAGAAGAGAAAGCTGGAAATATTTTTATTTTTATCTGTTGGGCCAAATAGTCTTATGAAAATTTCAAAGCACAAGCACAGAGAAAAAGTGAAAGCAAAGTAAACACTTTGATTCCACAAAAAATGGAAACTGCAGTCTATCAATCAAACTTTGTAGGGCCTTGTTTGCAGTTCTTTGTGAAGAAAAATATACTTGTCAAAATGCTATGGTGTTATTAGTATAAAAATTACCATTTATATAGCATCAGCTTAATGCAGGCACTTTGGCACTCTGTGAAGTGTCTGATCCTCACAATGCACTGTGTTGTTATGCTCATTTCATAGATGAGGAATAAGAGGTTCAGAAAGGTTAAGTTACATGCTTAGAATCTCATAGCTGCACAAAGTAAACAGGGATAATGAAAGAATGCAGTATTTTGCTGCATCACATTGCTTCCTTATTACTGTAGGAAAAATCCTACTATTTTACTCAATCTGAGACCAGGTAATGAAATTCAGATGGTATTTGATTATGGTTATCTAGGTACGTTGATGGAGGGGAATGACAGGGCCTGTGATTAATTTGGCTACCTGCACAGTCAGGTGAAAGACGTGGTCTGCTGCATTCCTTCCCTCCCTCTCGTACTATGGATATGGCTCACGTGTATCAAGCACATGATCCATCTACTCACTAACAGCTGTACGTGTCTTAGTCCCAATAAGGCAATAGATCTAAGTGATCTCCTATCTTCTCATACGTGAGCTCTGGGAGATAGGGACTTGGTCTGTTTTTATGAGTGAAGTATATAAGCCAATGGGAGTTTAAGTTTTTTCCAGGACCACATCTACGAAGTAGATAAACCCACTAGTCAACCTCCCCACCTGCTTCATTAAGGGCCTAGTAAGTGTGAAGCACATTGCCAAACACAGCCAAAGAACGCAGGTGTTCTGCAATCAAGGAGAATCAGGCTATCTTCTAGCGGCATTTTGACTAAGAATTTAAGTAGGTTTGAATTTTATCAGCCCAGTGTGGAGAGAGTTTCTATGAAGAAGAGGCAGCCCCAAAGTTGGCTCCATGGATGCATGGCTTGTGCAGTTGCACAGCAGCTCATGCTGAGAAAGGTGAAGTGCTTGGTTTAATATACTGTGGTTGTTGTTGTGAAATTCATAAAACATTTTGAACATTGGGCCTCACATTTTCACTTTGCACTGGGCCTCAAAATTTGCATAGCCAGTCTTGGGTAGTCTCTGATCTGCGCCTTGCCTTGGATCCATTGGGAGGATTTGCTTAGATGAAAGTCAGAGCACAATAGGCTGGTGACAGAGGCAATCTAACACCAGAAAGAATTAGACCGCTGAATGAGAGGCAATTACTACTCAAAACTCCTGGATAGAGATGATCTGCAGAACTTAAAGACACGTAGCATGCATACTATAAATTTAAATGTTCCATGACAATTTCTTTGATTATACAAAATCCATTTTTGTGATTTTTGTCAACTGCTGTGAAAATTCTCATATCAACAACAAAAAAGAACTATATAATACCCATCTATATACCACCACCTAGATTCAACAACTGTTAACTATGAATTGTTATCCATATGGAAAACACACACAAACACACACACACACACACACATTTTGTTAAATCATTTTAAAATAATTTCTAAAAATGATGGAAATTGACTTCCTGGATAGGTGGTGGAGTAGGGAGCTCCAGGAGTCAGTCATTTCACCAAAACAACTACTAAACAGGCAGAGACAGTATGAAACAACTATTTTGAAACTCTAGAGCCCAGAAGAACATAGTACAGCATCTAAGAAAGAGTGGGAGGAAGAAGCTGATAAAATACCATAAAGAACTATAAATCACTCTGTATACACAAGAAATACTGGCTTCTATCCCTCACTCTTGTGGCAGGCCACCGCAGGGTCCTGCCCCTGGTTAGCTACTGGTGATTGCAAGGGACAGAGAAATCCTCTTTCTCAAGAACAGGGGTGTTTTCATTTGCTAAATGCTGCCAGAATGCAGTATTCCAGAAATAGGTGGCTTTTAAAAGGGGGAATCTATTAAGTTACAAGTTGACAGTTCTAAGGTCATGAAAAATCCAAACTAAGGCATCCAAAAAAAGATACCTTAACTCAAGAAAGGCCAATGTCTGAAGGCACATGGCTGGTATCTGTTGGTCCTTGTTCCCAGTTCTATTTCTACTGGCTTCTGATGCCAGTGGTCTCCTCTCTAAGCATCTGTGGGCCTTCACTCAGCTCCTCCAGGACAGAACTCTGGGGTATGGCTTGCTTAGCATCGCATGTGATGGTACAGGGTAACATCTGCTGGGCTCTGAATCTTCATGTCTAAGCATCTGCTCTATCTGTCAGCACTCCAAGCATCTTCAAGTATCAGCATTTTTGTCAGCTCTTAAGCAATTGTCTAGCTTCTGTCAGCTCTCTTAGTTCCTGGTGTCTCCTGAGGTTTTTGAATTTCCATATATTTGTGTCTGTGTCTGTATCTGAAGTTTCTCCAAAATGTTTCTCCTTATGAAGGACTCTAGTAAACTAATCAAGGCCCACACTGAATAGGCAGAGTTGAGTCATTTCTCCATCTAATCAAAAAGTCTTACCCACAACTGGGTGTGTCACATCTCCATGGGAGTAATCCATCAAAGTTTTCCACCCTAAACAATAGGTCTGGTCCCACAAGTTTGCATCAGGATTAAACATGTTTTTTCAGGGGTGCACACTGATCTCAAACCAGAAGGGGCATGCACAGCCAATCACTGATTATGGCTTTTGATTAGCAAATTGGGATCACTGAGCCCCAACTATGAGGGCAGCTATTGTTTCAACTTGTTCTGGAAAATGACTGCAGCAGCCATTGTTTCAACCCCACCCCAGAACAATGCAGACAAATGCAGTAGCAGCCACTGCTTCACTTCTCCCTGGACAGGTGGAGGTGGTAGAGATTTAAAGATGTAGGACTTTGAGGAAGTCAAATGGAGAGAGTTAGCTGAAGGGCTGCATTTGTGGGGCAGGCCAGGAAAGCTCTAGTTTAGAAAGCCTCAGAGAAGTTCTTGAAACACCCTTGATAGCTCCACAGGACACTTTGGGGCCAATCTGTGCTCCCGTCATGGGTCCCTGGCCCTTATTTGGCTGGAAAAACTGATTTGAGAGTCCTGCCTGGGGTAGTCTTCCTCCTAGAATTCGCCCTACTGGGAAAAGCAGCATGAGACAATGAAAGGAATATTAAAAACCACAGAGGTCAATATTCTGGGAGAAAGGCCAGCCAGACTCAGATACCTGGGAGAAGGAACTTTGTCCCCTAGGAAATAGAGGAGATATAAAAACTCCTGTAAAGAGGGGATCCCCAAAACAATTAACAAGCAAAAGCTGAGGACAAGACAGAAGCCCAGTAAGAAGGAAAGCTCTTCACAGTGCAGTAGCCTTCAGAAGACCTTTCTGATAGGAGGGCTGATGCTCAAGAAAATCTCTGTCTTATTACCAGCTGGTGAAAAAATCAAGAAACAGACATCCCAGGGTTAACATTTTTAAATATTAAAAATATACAGTGTGCAACAAAATAATATGATACAAAAAAATGGGAAATGATCTATCCAAAGGAAGAGGATAAAAATACCGAAAACACTAATGGAGAAGATGGGAAAGTGGACATATCAAACACATCTTTTTAAAAAATGATCTTAAAAATGCTTTAAGAAATGAAGGAAAGTAGAAAAAACTACAGGATATCATGGAAAAAATGAATGAACAATATGAGAGTCTAAGTAAGGAGACAAAAATGTTAAAAAGGAACCAAACAGAACTACTGGAGATGAAGACCACAATAATTGGAATGAAAAATGCCCAGGAGGGTTTAAAGAGTAGAATGGAGCTGGTAAAAGAAAGAATCAGTGAACTTGAAGGCATAATATTTGAAATGAGTCAGGCTGAGAAGCAGAAAGTGCAAATAGCCTAAGTCAGCAATGGAACACCATCAAGTACACCAATGTACACATTATATGACTCAAGAGGGAGAAGAAATAGAGAAAGGGGAAGAAAGACTAGTCAAAGAAATAATGACAGAAAACTTCCCAAACTTAGCAAACGACATGATAATTAACATTAAATAAGCTTGTAAAATACCAAACAGGATAAATGAAGAAAAACACATGATGACTATAGTGATTATGGTACCAGGCACAAAAGACAAGGAGCAAGTTCTAAAAGCTGCAAGAGAAAAGCAACCTGTTGCACACAAGGGAATCCCAATTAGGTTGACTGTCAATTTCTCATCATAAAACAAACAGGCAGGAAGGCACTGTGTTGAAATAATCAAAGTGCTGAAAGAGAACACCAGCCAAGAATTTTATATCTGGCAAGGCATGCTTTCAAATATAAAGGAGGGGGGTAAGACGTTTTCAGATAAGCAAAAGGTGAGGGAATTCTTCACCACTAGAACTAACCTACAAGTCATGCTAAAGGAGGTGCTTCAGACTGAAACAAAAGTTCACTAGATGGTAGTTCAAAGGACCATAAATAAAGACCTGTGGTTAAGGAAGTGATTTTGGTAATTAGAATGCAAATATTATTGTATTGTACGGTATGGTATGTGACTCCATTTGTTACTTTCTACAGGTACTAAAATATAAATACATAAAAAATAATTATACGTCTAAGTTTTTGGAAATATAAAGATATAAATAATAACAAGAAAAAGTTGTAGGTGTAAAAAGGGATATAGGAAAGAACATATGTTCTTGCTATTGAAGTTAAGTTGTTATCAAACCAAATATGATTGCTATAAATTTAGGATGTCAAGGTTTAACTCTATGGTAACTACACACACACACACACAGATGAAAAATATATTCAGAGAGAAATGAGGAAGCACTCAATTTGGTACAACACAAGGAAGCAAATAAAAATAAAATTAGTTTTAATAGATGTGAGAAACAAGAAAGTTATAAGAGGTACAAAGTCTAAATAGCAAAATGGCAGAAGAAAGACCTGTATTGTCAGTGGTGACTTTAAATGCAAATGGGCTAAACTCTCTGGTCAAAAGGCAGGGATTGGCAGAGTGTGAAAACAGCATGGCCCAACTACATGTTGTCTGTAAGAGACCAACTTAGTCAATGATGCAAGTAGGTTGATAATAGAAGGATGGAAAAAACTATGCCATACCAGGAGTAACTAAAAGTGAGCTGGAGTCATTATACAAATATCAGAAAAAATGGCTATTAGGGACAAAGATGGTCATGCATACAGATAACAGAATAATTGAACAACAAGAAGTAACAATTATGACTATGCATGCTCTTAACAGCAGGGCCTCAAAATTTATAAAGCAAATAATGGCAGATTTGAAGTGAGAATTTGATTCTACATTAATTGTGGAAATTTTAACACACCACTCTCAACAACGGATAGAACATTTAGTCCATTGATCAATGAGGAAGAAGACAATTTTGATTAATACACTAAACCAACTAGACCTAACAGATATATATAGAATACAGCACCCAACAAAAACAGAATACATATTCTTCTTGAGTATGCATGATAGACCATTTGTTGGGTCACAAAACAGGTCTCAATAAATTAAAAAATATTGAAATGATACACTGTATATTCTCCCACTACAATAGAATGAAACTAGATATCAATAATAGAGGGAGAAAGGGAAAATACATAAATATATGGAAATTAAGCAACAACTTGCAAACAACCAGTGGGTTAAATAGAAAATCAGAAGCAAAACTGGGAAAGATCTTGAGATAAATGAAAATGAAGATACAACATACTAGAATTTATGGAATGTAGTGAAGGCAGTACTGAGAAGGAAATTTAAGGCTCTAGATGCTTACATTAAAAAAGAAAAAAAGGACTACTTGGGGGGCTTCTGCGGCCAGACAAGAATTGTGCACCAGTCCAGAATGGGTGGAGCGCCAAGGCCACAGTGCAGAGCAGTGAGTTGAGTCTCCCAACCTGTGGAGGCTGCCCTTCCCTGGCCTGTGTGCCATCCGCAGGGATGCATGCCAAGATGCCAGGTTTGCACTGGCGGTCCATCACCAGTTGCGCTCACTTCTCATAAGTTATTTATAAAGAGAACTCACTGATGGGTTCTACTGGTTTGAGTGCGTCTGAGCTGGATGACCGCTTTCCTGTATGTTCAAATGATTAATTTCCATGATAAACTTTGATGAGCTCCAAAAGAAAAGTCTCCCACTGACATGGCAGACTGTTTTGGAGTCACTTCCCTGTGGGAAAAAGAAGCAGTTTTTACTAAGTGCAAGGCAAGAAGAGTTCAGATAAGCTCCAATTGTGAATTTAATTAACAAATTTGAACTGCTGCATACAAGCTCTGAGCACAAATAAATCAAGAGCAAGCACAGAAGGAACCAGGAGGTCCCTCCTGACAGAGAGGAGGCAGGGTTGATGGAAAAATTAAGTAAGAATGCTTTTGGAATTGGCTGAGTTCAGAATATTGGAAAAGGACTATGCCCCAAGAAAAGGGGTACAGAGAGCCAGGTAACAACTCTGGCTCTTGATGGGCAAACCTGGGTGCTGGGGACTAGCTCTGTAAAGGATTTTTTTTCCTTTTTTTAAAAAAAAAAAAACTGTTTAGCATCCCATTAAAGAAAGTCCCAAGCATTTTCGATTGTCAGAACTGTCCCAGGCAAGGATGGATTTAAAGGATACCTGAAAGACACAGTAAATAGGTGAAGGAGATAATTCCCCAATGAAAGGTGGGGGCAGAGCCCAGCACAGGGGCCATCTGCCATTCAGATAATTCAGACACCAAGGGCTAGAAAACAGGGCTTAATCCCACATTCTGCCTCAGCCATTGTCTCAGCTCTGCCCTGGCAGGAGCATTGTCTGCTGAGAATTATAGGCATCATGCCTCTGAGGATCTCCAAATTATATCTGATAAGATTTTGCTACATTACCTTAGGATCCAGTGTGCAATGGTAAATAAGCAAAGCTTCTACTTAACATATTTAACAAAGCATTAAAAGAAAATTAGTCTTGAAAGTCCACTAGAGCTGATGACCTAAAAATTGTGGGAAATGAGTTCTCTCCCTCTCATGTCTGTTTCTGCAAGACATGAACCCATTCACATTGCTGCAATTAAAGGTGAAAATATTGAAATCCTTAGGGTTTAATGCATTAAACTAGAGTTAACAATATTTACCTTAAAAAGCAAAAGCAAAATGGTACTAGATTTACTCTGATTAAATTAGTCCAGAGATAAATAAATATTCTTTATTTCTGTGGTCCAGACATGACAACATGTAAGACTCTAGATTCTTATATCCTATGCTATAATACACTACTATTAATTTCTTCTTCAGCTTCTCCCTCTCCATTTTCATATAGCCATGATTAAAAAACAATAATAAGGCACATGCCAAATGAGCACGGATATTTTAATCCCTTTTGCACATTGTTAATGATGCTGTGAGCTGATTCTGGTGACTAAAAGCCATTAGACTAAGGACTTCTTGAAACTTGCTCCCATTTAATGAGATTCTTCTGGGTAATTAAATATTTTTTCTTTATATTGAGAAACTCCAAATGAAATGACAGCAAATTCTTTGGAATTGTATCATCCAGTCCCCTGCTTCCTAGGATCTGCAGCAGCCTTTCCTCCCAGAAGGAGTATGCTTCCTGAGCTATTTCATTTTCCTTCCTGTAGAGATGCCACTAGTAAGTGCAAATGCTGCAGATGAAAGGTGGAGGTTCAAAGACGTCTCCCTTCAGTGCAGCACATTTTGACTCAAATACTTATATATTTTTTTCTGCTATCTTTTTAAATAATAAGCTTTATTTTAGAGCAATTTTATTTTTATAGAAAAATTGCACGAAACTACTGAATTCTCGTATACTGCCCCTGTTCCCCCTACAGAGTTTCCCCTATTACTAACATCTTGCATTTGTACGGGTTATTTGTTACACTGTTAAGTCAACATCAATACATTATTAGTAACTAAAGTCCATAATTTACATTGAAGTTTACTGTTTGTATGAACAGTTATATGGATTTTGAGAAATATGTGAAAGTTTTTTTTTAATCAACATTATTATTTTTGTCTATTTTTTAATAACTGCCAAGGAATGCACTTGAATCCTGTAAAAAAATGCTTTTTTTAATCTGGGCTCTCTTTCTACTCTCCCAGCCTGTGTAAAGCTCTTCTCTGTGTGTGCAAATAGGAAAGCCACGCCTTTTTTATTTGTGAACTCACCAAACTGTACTAAGTTAGTACATTTACTCACAGATCTTCCCTTTAGGAGAGCAGGACCATGTCTGTAGTTCTTTCTACCAGAATGTCCCATGCATTGCTGTATGCATTGAATAAAAAAAATGAAGAAAGGAAGGAAGGAAGGAAGGAGGGAGGGAGGGAGGGAGGGAAGGAAGAAAAAGGAAAGCAAACACTGGATAGATGTAGAAGCATATGGGAGGTTGAATGAAATTATCTAACAGGTAGATAATTCTTTATCTCTGGATATTTTCCAAGAGTAACTATTCCCCAATCTAGCTCCATTCAATGCCAAATTAAATGGCATCTTTGCCACTTTTGTATTATTCAAAACATTGACTTCTTAATTCACCTGTTCTAAACTCTACTATTCAAATAATATCTTTCTCATTTCCTTTCTGTAGGGACTATTATAGTTGCATGCCCTCTTTCATTCTTTTTATTTTTTTTTAACATGGGCAGGCACTGGGAAATGAACCCAGGTCTTTGGCATGGGAGGTGAGAACTCTGCCTGCTGAGCCACCTTGGCCCACCCTCTTTCATTCTTGATATTGATAATGTATAACCTCTGTTTTATTCTTCATCAGTCTAACTAGATCTTTATCAATTGTATTGATTTTTTTAAAGAACCCATTGTTGGTCTTCTCTATTGTCTGTTAGTTTTGCTTTGTACTTACAGTTTAATTTGCTTTTTCTTATTAAAGAAGTTGTAGGTTTACAGAAGAAACATGCAGAAAGTAAAGAGCTCCCATATGCCACCCCTACACACTCAGTTTTCTGTGCTATTAACGCTTTGTATTTGTGTGGTGCCTTTTAAGCAATTGAGGAGATAACATCTACATAATTAAGCTCTCAACTATAGTTCATAGTTTACATTAGAGTTCAGTTTCGCTGTTACACAGTTCTATGTGGTTTTTTAAAAATATTTATTCTGGTGACTTATATACAGTCTACATTTCCCCATTTTATCCACTTTCAGTTATATAATTCAGTGGTGTTACGTTCTGAATGTTGTGCTGGCATCATCGCCATCCATTACCAAAGCTTTCCCATCACCCAAACAGAAACTCTGCACCAATTAAACACTAATTCAGCGTTCCCTAACCTCATCCCAGTTTAAATAAGCTGTCTAAACCTTTATTTTTAATAGAAGAATTTAAAGCTAAACATTTTCCCTCTAAGCATGCTTTAGGTACATCTCACTAATTTGAGATGTTATTTTTTCATTTTGGTTCAGCTCAAACTATTTTCTAATGTATCCATGTAAATAATTTGGGTCATGGTTTATTTAGAAGCATTGTGTTTGATTTCTAAATATTTGGGGACTTGACTATATAAATAGATTTATTTTATGGATTTTCACTTGGATAGTGTTGTAATGACTGCAATTATCTTACAGTTAGTATTTATTCATTTTTCCCCTTTAACTTTTAAGCCATTTTCATTATACATAAAATGTTTTCTTGTAGAGAGCATATAATTTGGTTTGGCTGTTTTGTCCAGTCTGGCATGCTCTTTCTTTTAATAGATGCATTTCAACCATGTAAATTTTAGCTAATTATAAACAAGTTTAGGTTTAAAACTCTTTCATCTTACTCACTGTTTTCTACTTTGCCTATCTTTTCTGATTCCTCTTTTTCTCATTTCCGGAATTCCATTGGCAAGATAATTAAAACATTTATTTTCTGTTATTGATTAACTTTGCTTAATAGCTATGCATCCATTTTTTATCTCTATTAGAGATTCTCTAGGGCTTATATTATTTTTTCAAAGTCTCTTAAAATAATAAAGCACCTATTTATATACAATGTAAGACCATGCAATGGTATAATGCCACTTCTTCTTTAAATAATTTTTGCTAGTATTGTCCCTAATTCTACATATGTCACAAATCCACCAATGCACTACTACTTTTGCTTTAGTTATTTAAAAATTATAAGGGAGTAAAACATCCTTCTATTTACCCACATACATGCTCTTTATGGTATCTTCATTCCTTTACGTAGACCTGAGCTCCATTCCATGTGGTTTTTCTTCTGCCTGCAGAAATCCTTTAATGTTTTGTGTAGTGCAAGCCTGCTGACAATAAATTTTCTAAACTTGTTTGTCTGAAAATATTTTTTTGTTGTTATTTTTCAAGGATATTTTTACTGGATACAGAAACCTAGATTGGCTTATTTTAGTGCCTCCACTGTCTTCTGGATTGCATTGATTCTGGAAAGATCTTTACCATGTTTGTTTGTATGTAATGCATTTTAATACCTCTGTCTTTGAAGTTTTTCTCTTTGTTACTGATTTTCAGTAATTTGAGTATGATATACTTTGGTACAATTTTCAGTATTTATCCTATTTAGAGTCCATTGAGATTCTTGGATCTGTGGGGTTATAATATTTATCAAAGTTGGAGATTTTTCAACATTGTTTCTTTCTTTTTCTTTATACCCTCCCTTCTTTCTTCTCCCCATTTTGGGACTCCAGTAACTACTCAATATGTTCTCAAAGGTCAGTGAATCTTTTCCTTTTTTCAGAAATTTTACTCAAGCTTCAGTTTAGATTTCTCCTCCTATGTCTGCAATTTTTACTGATTAATCTACCATTAATGCAATCTGTAGGATTTTTCATTCCCGATATTGTTTTTCATCTTTAGAAGATAAATTTGATTCTCTTTATGTCTTCCATTTCTTTTCTCACTGTGTCAACCTTCCCCCTTAAATCCTTCCACCCCCCCCAAATATTTTTGATAACTTTAAACTTAAGAGAGATAAAATGAGAGAGAGAGAGAGAGAGAGATATTTCATTTGCTAACTCCATCATTTCTGTAGACTGGATTAGCGACTCCAGCAGAAGCATGTTCTTAATCATAATTTGCTCCTGAGAGTATAAATTCATGTGTAAATAGGACCTTTTGGAGGGATTATTTTCTGTTCAGGTATCATCTCTTAATCTGGGTGGGTCTTAATCCGTATTGCTGGATGCCTTATAAGAGAAGAAACCAGAAGCCAGAAGTCAGAGAAATAGGAGAGAAGCCAGAAGGGGGAAGTCAGCGGAGAACTGGGAAAGCAGAAGAGAGAGGACATGGCCGTGTGGCCAGAGGCAGAGGTGTAAGTGAGGACGCCCAGGGACTGCTGGGAGCCAGAGCCACTCACCCCAAACGCAGGGAACAGCAAGCTTTCCCATGCCTTGATTTTGGACTTCTAGCTTCGAAATCACAAACCAATAGCTTCTTACTGTTAAGCCAATCTACCAGGTGACATTTATCATAGGAGCCTTGCAAGCTAAGCATTTCTGTCATTTCTTACCACCTTCGCATGTGTCACATTATACTGATGTTTTCTTGTCTACCAGTTTTACATTGCAGATATTTTGATTTTGATTGTCATTATCTTGTCTTCCTATAGAATATTGGGTCCATTTTGGGAATTAAGTTACTTGCAGAATTTTAGTTCACTTTTTAGGCTTCTTTCTTTCTTTCTTTCTTTTTTGTTAGAGCCATTGTACATTTTCAGAAAAATAATGCAGAAAGTATAGATTTCCCATACCAATTCCCACCCCCAGCTTCTGACACACACATTTTACTCTGATATTAGTATCTGCATTGGAGTAGTATCGTTGTTATGATTGATGAAATGATAGTACTATGGTTATATTATTAACTATATTCCACAGTTAACTCTATTTAAGTTGCTTTTCTGTTTGTTTTTTTTTAATCTTCTGGAGTGGCTTTTACCTTAGGCTTACTTTATCCTTACTTAGTGTGCGACCTTCTGGAGTTCAGCTGACAGTTCCACACTATTTTCTTTTTACCCCACACCTAGGCATCTTTGCATTCAGCCAAAGGTTCAAGGGAAACTCACATCTGTTTCTGGAGCTCTTTCTCTGCACAGCTCCCTCTGAGCACTTTGCCCCCACAATATACTAACCTCCTTTGCCTCTCAGGACTCGTCTCCTCTCTGAACTCATCTCAGTGAGACCTCTGTGCTCTGCTTATTCCAAAATTCCAGAAATCTCCTCCTTGTAGGAAGCTGATGTGATCACAGGGCTTCTGTTATTTGGTTCTTTTCTTCAGGAATCATGGTGCTGCACTGTTGTCTAATCATCACAATTTTTGTATAAAAAGAAAGAAGAGAAAACAAAAAAATTAAAAATGAATTAGAAAAAGAGAAACAACCACACCATCACCAAAAATCCCACACTCCTCCCTTATATCCCCACTTGACTTTTCACTTTGGTATATTGCCTTTGGTACATTTAATAGAAGCATATTGCAATGCTTCTGGTAAGCACAGACCCTAGTTTGTATTGATTGTATGTTTTTCATATACCATTCCATTTTCAACACCTTGCACGGTTGACAGTCATTCATTCTCCCTGATGTAAAGACACTCTTATATTTGCACATTTAATCACCATCAATGTCCACTCTAGGTTTTGCTAATTTAGACAGTTTACAGTCTTTATCTTCTATCCTTCCTTCTGGTGTCATACATGCCCCTAGCCCTCCTCTTTCAACCATACTCGCACTCAGCTTTGCCCAGTGTTCTTACAATGTTGTGCTGCCCCAGATAGTATTCTGCCCCAGATAGTATTATGCTATCCATTTCTGGATCTTTACAATCAATCCTTTTGAACATTCTGTACTCCTTCAGCACCAAATGCCCAATCTCAACCCCCTTTCTACCTCAAAGTTCATGCATTAACGTTAGTTTATTTTGGTGAGACATACGCATTTGTCCTTTTGTTTCTGGCTGATTCCACGCAATGTAATGCCCTTGAGTTTCAGCCATTTTGTAGCATGCATAATGACTTTATTCTGATATAGCATATATTATTTTTTCTCTCTTTTTATCTTTTTTGGTATTCTTCATTTCTACACCTCTCTCTCTTGTCTTTTCCTATCTGCTGTAGTGTTCCCTTTAGTATTTGTGTTAGAGCAGGTCTTCTATTCACAAACTCTCTCAGTGTCCATTTGACTGAAAATATTTTAAACTCCTCATTTTTGAAGGACAGTTTATTCTGGATGTAGAATTTTTGGTTGGAAGCTTTTCTGTTTTGTTATCTTAAAAATGTCATACCATTGCCTTCTTGCCTTCATGGTTTCTGCTGAGAAATCCACACATAGTCTTATTGAGCATTACTTGTATGTGATTCATTGCTTTGCTCTTTCTGCTTTCAGAATTCTCTCTTTGTCTTTGACATTTGACAACCTGAGTAGGAGGTGTCTTGGTGTAGTTCTACTCAGATGTATTCTGTTTGGGGTACATTTTGCTTTTTAGATCTGTAAGTTATGTCTTTCATAAGAGATGGGAAATTTTCAGTGGTTAATATCTCCATTATTCTTTCTGCCCCTTTTCCCTTCTCTTCTCCTTCTGGGACATCCATAACACATATATTCGTGCTCATCATCAATTCTCTGAGACCCCGCTCATAGTTTTCCACTCTTTCCCCTGTGTGTAAGATTTCAGATGTCCTGCCCTCTACTTGACTAATCCTTTCTTCCGCCTCTTCACATCTATTGTTGTAAGTCTCCCTTGTGTTTTCATGTCTTCTATTATGTCTTTCATTCCCATAAGTTCTGCCATGTGTTTTTACAAGCTCTCTAATTATCGTGTATCATCACCAAATGTCTACTTTATATCTTTCCTCTCTTTGGCCATATCTTCCTTCACCTCATTGCTTTGGTTTTTGAATTGATTTAGCATGCTTGTTTGAACATCTTTAATTAGTTGTTTCAGCAACTATATCTCACTTAAAGTGTTAGTTTATTCCTTTGATTGGGTCATGTCTTCATATTTCCTAGTATGACTTGTAATTTTTCCTGGTATCTAGACATCTTATTTCCTTGATTAATTTATTCTGGAGGTTTATTTCAGTGTTTACCTGGTTTTTTTGTTTGTTTGTTTTATTTTGCTGGTTGGCTTTGTTCTCTATCTGCTCTTTGGAATTCCGTTAAACTTATTCTAGACCTCTAGCAGAGCTTCTGTTTAACTGATCAGAATTTCTCAGCTCTTATTTCTCTGGTTCTGCCTTTTTGTTGGGGAGGGTCTCCCCAGATTTGATTGACCCCAATCGGATTTTCCTAGACAAGGCAGGCCCAGGTCTCAGGAGGAGGGTGTAATCAGTGTCAAGGTTCCCTGAGGGTGGGCTCCTGTGCCTTTCCCACCCTGCCCAACTGATGGCGTGAGTCAGCCTGCACTCCACTGGCAAGAAGTGGTACAGAGCTTTTACTTCCTGTCCCTGCCAGGGTGTGCTGGACAAGCTTGACTGCTGCTGATCCCCAGTGTTGCACTCTGTCATAACTGTAAATCCCCTTTAAAGATTTGCAGCTTGTTTGTTTCAAATGTTTTCAGACCTTCAATTACTTATGTTGCATAGAAAACATCAAGTATTTATTGTTGTATCAATGAATATGCTCACATATATATGTATATATATATATATTTCACACTGAAAGTGTTATTATTACTTGCATTAGTAACTTACTATATCTTGATGAATTTCTATATGATCACATGTATCTGTATTCTTAAAATTGCTGCATAATTTTGAAATTAATGAATTGCATGGTTGATCCAGCCATTCTTCTATGGTTAGGCATGCAGGTGAGATTGTAAGGCTCAGTGTTATAAATAATGCCTTAATGAGCATCCTTGGGCATGTCTCCTTGTGTTTCTCTAGGATAGCCTGGAGATCTTTAGGTCAGGTGGTCTAGGAATTTTATATTGTAATCTATTTTGACAAACTAATTCCAGAGTGGCTAGTAAATTAGCATATCACACAGCAGGGAATGAGTAACTACTTGCCCACACCATCCTGAAACTTAATATTATCAAACTCATAATAATTTTTCATTTTGATTAATGAAAAACCTGAGTATCTCAGTCTTTGGTTTCAAAATAGTTTTTTTTTTTATTTTTTTTTATTTTTTGGTTTGTTTACTTGTTTTTTGGCATGGGCAGGCTCCGCGAATCGAACTCATGTATCCAGCATGGCAGGCAAGGATTCTGCCACTGAGCCACCATTGCAATGTCCCAAAATAGTTTTATAGCAATGGAACCATCATTCTCCACAAAGCACAGCATATAAAAAATAAATGTTTATTCATTTCTATTTGAATAGTCCCTCATAATAGCCTCCTCTTGTCCCCTGTTTTTGCCCCATGGTGCTTTAGAGTTTCGCCGCATGTCAGAACTTACTGTGTTTGATACTATTTCCCTGGCCCTAGGGAAATACCATCCCCACTCTGTCCCTTCACCTATGGCTTAAAGCTTGTCTTCATGTTAAGAGAAAACTTCTCTCCCAATGCCAAAAACTTCGTTAGGTCCAGACTCAAGGCTGTCTCTCTCTCTTGTGGCAAATAGGAAAATCCAAGCTGTAAGAATATGATTGATCCTTTGTCTTTAATACCAGAGGGATAAGAATTTAAGACACCCTGAGTTTCAGAAACTGTGATGAAATATGAGGACAGAAATATAAATATGATGAGAATATGGTCTAGAGAATTTGATTAGCTTTCAGGAAAAATGGAATCTACCCTCCCTTCCCAGTACACACTCACACATGGTGTACTCTGTAAATTTTGGAAAACTATCTAAACTTTCTTACTCTATTTCCTTTTGCAAAGAATGAAAAGCACTCTGAAAACAATGTAGAATAATCATGTGTGCAGAAAAAGGGCTTCTGGATGTCCCAGATCACTGCACGTGTGCTCAGATAGTGTGAAGGACCACACATCTATTATTTTCCAGAATTTGGGATCAATTAGCCCTTAGAAACTTCCAGAAGAGGCTGCTTAGTGCTGGACTTAATATCTAAGAGCTATAGTCTTTACTAATATTTGAATTATTCGGACAAATTAAAGAATAAGGTTTGATTTTCACCTAAGGAAAACTTAAGACGTTCCTGAGGAAATGAGAAATTGCACAAAGTTAGTACTCACCTCCTCTAGGAGAGTTTGAGAGAGATGTGTACCAATCAATTACTTGAAGAGAGTTTTTAGTGGGTCATTTATATAACAACTCTAGTGCTCAGGGGAGTGCCCATGTCCATTCAAAATGGATAGAATTTCTGGAACTAACATTCACAGGGTGGCTGTGGGTAGGATGGCGGGATTCCCTCTTACCCTGAGCTATACTTGCTCATTGTCTCTCATCTTAGCTGGCATCAGCCCGAAAGATCAAATAACATCCAGCAAGTTTGGGATCTTGTCCCCCAGTGCAGATCGAGTGGGACAGAAGATGCTTCCTTGGTAGATCCAGCACAGATCTGGACGCTGCTGAGCTGGGAGCTCGTCTGCAGAGTCAGAGCGTGGGGTGCCCCCGATTCACAGCATGCCAGGAAAGGAAGTCTGTGAAGTCCAAAGTCAGGGCTATAGGGGAAACAACAAGAACGGACATGCAACCAGCTTTCTTGGTGACATAAAATCAAGTGGTCGATACCACAGCTGGAATTGTTTTTGTGAGTCATTGGCATGCGGATTCCAAAATTAATTCACCTATTTTGAAGAAAAAGAAATTAAGTATACAATCCAAATTCCTGATTTCTAACTTTTATAATTTGACCTCAATCTTCTTTTCCATGTTTAGCTCCTGCTTCTGTCCACGTCTGTCCTTCCCCATCCCTCCACAGTAACTCCCTAAGTCCATGCATGCCAGTCTCACAAGAGTATACAAACCTTCTCCTAATAAATTATATACTCTGTGATTTTGTTTCTTTGTATTCTCTTTCCCAGATTCATGGAATACATTTTCCTCTTTTTCTTGCTTTTCAAACTCCTATTCATCATCCAAGCATTGCCTAAATAGCATCTATGCCATAAAAGCCAAGCCTAGGCAACATTGAATCTATTTGTTTCTATTTCATGCTACAAGTTTTAACTTTGAGTAGCACGTTAGGAAAACTAGCTTTGCTTTACAGATTCTCGCCTGGATAATGGAAACAGACTCCTAAACTGCCTATTGACTCTTATATATATATATATATTTTATTAAAATAACATTAACAGAGTTTTATGGTTTATCCAAGACTTTTTACAAAAGTGAACTCAGACCCTATCTGGGACATGACTCCCAGGGTGTAAATCACCCTGACATATGGGACAGGATTCCAGAGGATAAACCTGGTCCAGGATTGTGGAGTTGAGGAAGCCTTCTTGACCAAAAGGGGGAACAGAAATGAATATAAAGTTTCAGTGGCTGAGAGATTTCAAATATAGTCGAGAGGTCTTTCTGGAGATTATTCTAATGCAATATAGAGGCAATTTTTGGTGTATTAGAGTAGCTAGAGGGAAATTCCTGAAATTCTTAAGCTGTATTCCAATGGCTCTGGTTCTTGAAGATGACTGACTAACTATGGAGCTTATAAAGTGTGAACATGTGATTGTGAAAACCTTATGTTTTAGTTTGCTAATACTGCTGAAATGCAATACACCAGAGATGGACTTTTATGAAGGGGATTTATTTAGTTACAAATTGGCATTTCCTCAGAGAATGGGCAGCTAGCTTTCATCTGGGTTTCTCTGTCACATGGGAAGGTACGTGGTGCCATTCGCTGGCCCTATCTCCCAGCATCTGGGTTAAATGCTTTCCCTGGGGCGTTTCTTCTCTGCATCTCCAAACATCTGGGTCTATGTCAGCTCATGGAGCTGAGCTGAGCCCTCCTGATTTATCTGGAGCTGCTGAGCTCTGCTGAGCAATCTTCTGACCTCTCTGTCTTTTAAGGGCCTGGCTAATTAAACATCAGTCATTGTGAAAAGCCCTCCCCTTAGCTGACCGTAGATGTAACCAGCCCGGGATGAAATTCACATGCTGATGATTTAAGTCCACAGCAACAGAACAACTGGGCACCATCACCTGGCCAGGTGACACCCGAACCTCACTACTACACTTGTGGCTGTCTTTATGGATATGGCTACGTATGGACAGATTAGCAAGAAAAAAAAAGACGATAAATAATAAATAATAAGTGGGAGGGTGAGCGTGGGATGTTTTGGGTGTTCTTTTTCACTTTTATTTCTACTTCTATTACAATTTTTATTTTTTGGAGTAATGAAAGTGTTCAGGAATGGATTGTGGTGATGAATGCATAGCTAGATGATGATGCTGTGAACCACTGGTTGTACAATTTGGATGGTTATGGCATGTGATTATATAATATATCTTAATAAAATGGTAATTAAAAAGAGCTCAGCCTGTTAAATAAAGAAGTCTCTCAAATAAGAAAAGTCCTTCAAAATAGAATGACTTTAAATCTACTAGATGCAGCTCAAGGAAGAACGTGTACTCTCATTAGTATTAAATGCTGCACATAGATACCAGATAAATATGACAGTATCTCTTCGATATTAGATCATATGCAAGATAATATTAGTCACATTATAGATTATGATAAACTAAACTGATTTTTGAGTGGTTAATAAACTTACCTATAAAATAGAAAATTATAAAAAACAGTCAAGGGTACAAGGGTGGTTCAGTGGTAGAATGTTCTCCTTCCATGAGGGAGACCCGGGTTCTATTCCCGGACCATGCACCCCAAACAAGCAAACAAACAAACAAACAAAAAACAGTCAGCTCAGAGAAACTAAAGTGATTGGGCCATGGTCAACAAGTTAGCAGATGGCAGACAGAAGATTTGAACTCAAATATCTCTGACTCTCTAAATGCTGATCCAAACTGGCCCTTTCTGTTACACTGTAAGAGGACAGGAACTGCTTCCGTTGCTGTTGTCCTCTGAACCAGCAATGGATGAGGCAGTTTTGGAAAGAAATGCTACGTAAGCAGTGCAAAGTATTTCAGATGCACAGACTATCTTTGCAGCCTGAGTTATTTTACTCCAGCCAAGGGAATGGCTATTGGTTGGCACATATTTGAGCTGACAGATGGGAGTGTATACCTTTGTCACGTATAAATATAGGACTTTGGCCAATTGTGGAGGTAGCTCAAGTGCTGCAAAGTACAGCCCAAACACAATTTCCATCACTCTATTTGTGACCTTTCCCACGCCCCCAATACTCATGTACATGCGCACAAAGTTTGCTTTTCCATATATGAAGGATAAATATAAAAGCATTGCTATAACTCAGGTACTAAAATGTTTCATGAGTTCACTTGGAGCTAACTGGATTTGTAATTTCATTCTCTTCCACTTCACCTGAAGTTGAAGTTTTCACATCTTGAAGAACCCGGAGAACATTGCATAAGGACCTTTCCTAAAGGATCAAATTGCTGGAAAGGAGATGGTCCCTTCCATCTGCTCCTAAGGCACTTTGTATTCACGTTTCCAGTAGCACAGACTACGATAGAATGTATTTGTGGGTCTCTCCCCCATCTAGAGTGTGAACCCTCCAGGAAAGACGTTGTTTCATTGTCACCTCTGTTTCTTCCCCACATTATGGTGTCTGGCACTTCAGGCATATTTGAAAGCATATGGAAAAAGTAAAATTCTTGATATGGAGTGGTTGGTGGACATTGGCCTGAGGGTGGCTGTGAAGGCCACCTTCACAGGCCTGACACTGGCCATGTTCAAGGCAAGTTAGACCTCCTCTGTGGAGGCAGAGATGAGGTCAGACCGGGGGCTTCAGGCAGAGCATCCAACGCTACTTTAAGGAAGAACTTGTTTGCACAGAAAGAAGAACTTTCTGGTAAAGAAAACTTCAAATGAAGCACGTGTCTTTTGAAAAAATGAACAATCTGCCCTGGAGATTGTCTGGGGTGCATATAGCAGAATCTCGCATCAAACGTTTGTTAATTCAAACAATCTCTAAGGTTCCAGTCATTTTTGTGCATCTAAAATTATATAGTATCAGCAACATGACGTAGAAGGTACTGAATATATCAATGCCCTTTATTTTTTTTCCTCATTATCCTATTATAGGACCTTGTGTTCAATCTTCATGGACTATTCATTGCTCAATAACTCTAAATCATAAGCTTCAGTGCTTAACATATATGCCATTTATTTTAAATTAAATTCCTGCTGTTTTATTCAATCAAATCTTCCTGGTTTTATTTTTTCCTTTTATAGCTCCTGACAGAAAATTTGATTAAGCAATTATATCTTATTATTTTAAAAATATCTGTTACCACTTAACAAACACTCTTGGAGTGTTGGAACCCATGTGTTCCCCAATCTGAGCACAGTGTCTTACATAAAATAAGTATTCAATAAGTATTTATTGAGTGAATGATTGTCTGAAAAAATAAATGCCTGAAGCATATGTCCGTTTCTGTAACTAGATCTCATTTTCATTTGGATATTTTGCTGTTTGTCCTCAAAGAAATTTCACATGCCCTACTTCAGAGAATGTCCTGGAAGTTTCTTCAAATTGGCAGAAAAAACAAGTGTGCTGGTTTGAAACTATTATGTATCAGAAAAGCCAGTTCTTTAAGCCTGGTTTAATATTGTAGGGTGGGACCATTTTGATTACATTGTTTCCCTGGAGATGTGGCCTGCCCAGTGGTGAGCGAGATCTTGTGATTAGGTGGTTTCCATGGAGATGTGTCTCCAACCATTCAACGTGGGTCTGCACCTGCCTACAGGGGCTTTTTAAGAGGGACCCATTTTGGGAAAAATCTTCAGAACCAACACAGACAAAGGTGTTTAGAGATGCTGAAAGAAGGCACCCCTAGGGGAGCTGTTTGAAGTGAACAACTGGGAGAGAAAGCTAACAGATGTCACCATGTGCCTTTCCAGCAGGTGGGAAATCCAGAACGTAATCAGCCCTTTCTTGAGTCAAGGTATCTCTCTGGATGCTTTAGTTTGGATATTTTTATGGCCTTGAAACTGTAAGCTTGTAACTTAATAAATTCCCTTTATAAAAGCCAACCCATTTCTGGTATATTGCATTTCCAGCAACATTAACAAACTAGAACAGTGAGTCTCCTTTGATATCGTCCATGGAGCTTGTCAGCGTTCTTGGGCAGACAAGGATGCAGGACACAATGGTTCCATGTGACTCACTCTTCACGGAACGGCAAATGGGGCTTAGAGGGAAGCGTGGCATCAACAAAGGGGCAGGGAACCAAGTGTCCTGCTGTAGAGGTTTCCCCACAATAGAAGGCTGGTGTTTGTTGCATTGAAGACTCAGTACGTTGAGATTTGGCCACCAGTCAGAGATGGCTTGACTCATTGTCAAATAGGGATAATACTCAATTCTTTTTTTTTTTAATTCAAACTTGTGCACCACATATACCTAAGCCATCTGTATTTAAATGACTTAAACTTTAGTGTAGCCTTGGAAAATTGTTGTGATTCTCCTTGCCTGGAGATGTAAAAGCTGATAAGAGATAAGGGAATTGCCCACTGTCATGTAGCAGGTAATAATAGAGCAGGAATCCAAATGAGATCTCTAAACTAAAATGATGCCAAAGCAACATGAATAATTCTGCCACATAATGATCAAGTGGGGAATATTTTCCCAACAATTCTTGTAAGTTATTTTGTAATTCTTTGTCGTCCTTTATTTATACTTTCCACATATTTTTCTTCCCATGATGTAGCTTCATATATATATGAATACATACATACATATGTATGCACATATGTATATGAGCATTTTGGAAAGTATTAAGCACAATTGAGTTGTGGAACTCCAAGAACTGAAGCATTCCTCTAGGATGGAGAACAGACAGTGGGGTTAGAACACTGAAACATGCAAAGCCAACTGTAGGGTCAGCTGGGAATGAGGAGGAGAGCACTGCGGTCTAGGATAAGTTTGTAAGCCTGACACGTCAACCAGGGTACAGTAACTGAGGTTGGCTATGGTGGCAGGATAGAGAAGGAAGAAAGAAGTCCCCAGAGAAGGGCAAGAAATCACAGCCAAGAAAAATGGGGTGACTCAAACTCAGATGAGTTCTGAAGCCATGTTTCAGAAAGTGGAAATAGTTTTCCCTCGGGAAAATGTCATGGGTCTGATTTTAGATGAAGGCACTTTGAAAGTTTCCAGAATTTTTTTTTTTTTTTTGCATGGGCAGGTACTGGGTCCAGAATTTTTTTTTAATCCTAAAACATATAGCAGGGATTGCAAACTCTAGTAGAGTGTGAAGCAGTGTAGTATGATAATAAAGTCAAATAAGCTGGGTTTTAAAACAACCATTTATGATATTTTTGATCTAAGGACCCCAAGCCTAAGATTTATCTTCTATTGCAATAGGATAATAATATTTTCCCTAATAGTACCTAGTGCATGGATAAATAAATATTGACTGTTATCAATTATTACCTAAGGGCCCTGTGCATGTTGGTGACCAGCAAGTTCCATGGAGTATTTGTCACTGCAGCAGACAGAGGTCCGATCACACCAGGAACTGTTCATCTCCTAAAGCATGGGAGTCATAATTCACACCCAAGACTCTGTTCATTCATGGGGCAGGAGCCAAGGTAAACTGGCAGTTGCCCTCTTTGGGTCCAGAGAATGTGTGGGCGAGGCTGTCGTGACTGATTGCTCCATTGGAACGGAATTGGGAGTGAGGCTTGGCTTGACACAGAAAATCAAGAGACTTGAATACTTACCTAAAATATTAAACTGTTCTTCTGTGGGGAGAAAGCATGAGGAAAGGAAACCACATATTATTAGATCTACTAAAAACCCAGCACTATACTCCATCCTAAACCTGGAAGCCAATCCTGAGAGGTGTGGGATGTCCCCAATTCATAGATGAAGAAACTGGGGGAAGAGAAGCAAGTCACTTGACCAGACTGTACAGAAGCCATTGTTCACATTTGAATCTAAGGCTGACTCTAAGACTTGTGTTCATTTTCCAAACCGTCTTGTCTACTATCATGTGTATGTGTGTCTGTGTGTACTCATACACACAAGCCTACTTTTCTTATTGTGTTTTCCTGTCTAGGATGTAAGTTCCACAGAAACTTTGTTTTCTTCCTTGCTGAGTCCCCCGCTTTGAGAGAGGGTTTAGCACCCAGTAGACATTCCATAAACACTTTCTAGGTTACTTTGAAGAGAGTAGGAACTAACTGTCTACTTTATCTTATTTAGTTTTCATGAAACTCTGTGTTTGGTATGAGATTTCCCTTAAAGATGAGGCAGTGTGGATACAGGAGTCTAAGTAACTTGCCTAAGTATATATTGCCAATAAGTAGATTCTGGGATTCAATATCTGCTTACAGCTCTTCTAGCTCCCTCTATATAGCATTGACTTCTGCTGTACAGCTTCTTGTTTCTGCCTCCAATACCCCATTGCTCTTTACTTGAGCAGGTGTAGTTGAGGAGAAAGGGAAAAAGTATATTTCCTGATGTTTGTAATGGCACCTTTATGTACTTAAATTGTGTCTACTGTCAGATCTTGTGGTTCGTTTCTTCTTGGACATATTTCAAGTGGGAATGTGGACCACTGGAGATGTTTCTATTGATGGGAAGCTCCTGGGAGAGCATTGAGGACTAATGGCCTCAGGTCATCTGATCCCTCAGGGAAGTGTCTCCTGACATTCTGAGGGAGCAGATAATTACACGACAGGCTGGGGACAGCCCTTCTCACTAAGCCCTGGATACTGGACTCAGAGAACAGGTTTTATGAAGCTATTCACTCGTTCAAAAAATATTGAGAGGCACTCTTTATATTGCATGTGTTTCAAGAAAGTGTGTAAGTAGGGTCAGAAAGCCTGGAGAACCAGGTAGAGGAGCTGGAGTTTCCTTGGAGAATTCAGAGGACCACCCGTGCAGCTTCTCTGTGGGAGCTGGTATCCGCATTCAGTAGAGCACAGGGGACTCAGGACCACTTATCTGTCTGTAAATACTGATTGTGGCAGCAAGAGGCAGCAATGCAGTGGCTCAGCTCATGGAAGTCTCTGACGCTCACTGCCTGAACTTGCTTCCCTTTTCTTTCACTTCCTATGTATCACCTTGAACAAGGTCTTTATCCTCTCTGAGCCCTATTTTCCTCTGTCATGAGGATAACAAAGTGATATTTGATTGAATTTGATGAGTTATGTATGCTAAGTGCTTATAAGCATTCGAGGAACTTATGGAGCAGCATAGTTACATAATACATATTTCTACTTACCTGTCATAGCTCCAGTCGTTGAGGGACTGGGGAAGGAAAAGGAAAAGAAAATCAGGTGTGTGGAGATTGACAGTAAATGAACGGTAAGGCAGCACAAAGCAACAGGCTCATTCATCAAAAAACCATCGCATTCACCACAGAGTCCCAGACAGTCTCTGGGAGAAAAGAAGAAATGAACTATTTCCTGTCCCCATGCCCCCTACCATTGTTTACTATTAGGTGACTTTGGAATCCTATTGAATATTGTGCTGGTTTGAATCTGTTATGCACCCCAGAAAAGATTATGTTATCTTAATCCATCCTTATGGATGCAGACCTATTATGAGTGGGACCTTTTGATTAGATTGTTCCATGGACATGTGACCCACCCAATTCTAGGTGGGTCTTAATTCTTTACTGGAGTCCTTTATGAAGAGAATAAAAGGTAGAAAACACACAGAGAGACAGATATGGAGAGCAGAGAGGTGAAACCAAGTGAAGGACACACACACACAGAGAAATGCCCTGGAGATGCTAAGAGAAGACCTGTGGGACACAGGGAGCATGGAGAGGTGTCCCTGGAGAAGCAAGCAAGGAGATGAAGAAACTAAAAGCAACAGAATCCAGGAGGAAAGGAGCAGCTGATGACTTCCCATGCCACAGAGGAACCCGGGTGCCATTGGCCTTTCTTCAGTGAAGAAGAAGATTGCTGATGCCTTAATTTGGACATTTACATGGCCTTAGAATTGTAACTTGTAACTTAATAGACTTCCATTGGTAAAAATTGCATTTCTGTTATATTGTATTTGGGCACTTTTGGCAAGCCAAAACAAGTACATAGTTTGATCTACTTTTTTTCCGCTATATAGTCTCACGTCAGTAACTGTTTTCTCTTGTGGCCTCAAAGTCATAGATATCTAGACATGGATTATCATAATCCTTGATATCTGACACTTTTCATTGGTCCATTTATGGTCCTCTTTTCTTTGTTTTATATTAATAATCAACCTTATTAAACCTAATAGCCAACATGAAAACTGCAATAACTTAAATCTCTCTCTGTGGCCCTCCCATGTGGGTCTGCCCCTTCCCCATCAAACTTAACCACTATTCTATGTCTTGCATGGATCATTCCCTTGCTTTCCATTTTATATAATTTTGTATATATACTATATATTCAAAAAAGCATATTTGGGGTTCGAGTTGTTACTTTATTATCTTTACTTTATTAAAGATATCTCATGCTGCATATAACCTCTTGGGATCTACCTTTTTTCACTGAAGATTATGCAGCTGAATTTCAACCATACAGCTCAATGTAGCTGCAGTTCTTTTATTTCAAGTTATAATACTATATTGAATGTACAGAAATCATTTTTCTATTCTGCTGTCAATGAGAATTTGAGTTATTTCCATTTCTTTTCTATTTTTAAGATACCCTACTGAGCCACAACCTCTCTAACAAATGGAAATATTGCTTCCTAATTTTTGCTACTTTAATGACTGAGGAATGGTGTCTCCAGATCTTTGTTTCTATTGAAATATAAGATAATTATATATCCTTCTGGCCAAGAACCAAAGTGATGCGCTGGAGTTGGCGTGCATTATTTGCAAAAGCCGAATATGCTCATGAATTTTAACTCTTCTGTCTCAGTTTTCCAGGGCTGCTATAGTTTTCCAGTACTGGTTGGCAAAACAACCAGAATTTGTCTCATGGCTTTGGAGGCTTGAAGTCCAAAATCAAGGGGCAGTCAGGTCATGCTTGCTCCGAGTCAGAAGCATTCTGGTGCTGTCTCTCCACGATACGTGAGGTCCCCTGGCTTGCGTCTGCATCGCTCTGACTTCTGGCTTCTGAAGACGCCCAGCTTCTATTGACTGGCTGGGTCTGAACTTCCCCCTCCTTGTAAGGGCTCCAGTCACATGGGTTCAGGCCACTCTGATTCAGTCTGACCTCTCGTAAGTAGGCTCTGTGGAGATCCTATTCGCAGATGGGTCCACACCTTTAACTAAAAATGTCTCCGTAGGTCCTTCTTACAGATGGGTTCACACACACAGGAACACAGAGTAAGACTTGAGCCTATTTTCATGAAGGACATGACTCAATCCCATATCCACACGCAGTGGCATCAAGTGTTAGCTTCAGATCAGCCCTGACGTGAGTGTTTACACCAGGGGAATTGGCAAATGCCACAGGTCAGCGCCAGCCCCTCTTCGAGCCTGTTGCTAAATGTGAGCCAGCACCACTGGACTTGTCCTGAGGGTAGAGGACATAGTTCAGGTGTGTGTCCCCAGCAGCAAACTGTGGTGACTCAAACAAAAATAGAAGTAGCAGCCACCCTGCTCTGATAAAGTGTGATATTTGAGAGGAGGGCTGTGGTTCGGCGGACAAGGAAACTCACTAGATCCTAAGACTACGGCAGCAGTATTGTGACTAAGCGCAGAGGCTGCTGTTGTTTTCTACTCCATTCAACATTAGCTCAGGCTCTGGTAGTAAATATCCATGAATCTAGAAGGAAAGGCTGGAGCTGACATTTGAGAAAACTCAGCTTTTATGCCTCTGACACTACTCAGGACTGAGAGAGTCAGAGGAGGGGAGGGTGGCCCAGGAATTGACAGACTAGGCATAAATGTCTGACTATGATGCACTGTGTCAAGGGTGACATCCCTTTCTAAAAACCTGGGCATGACTTTATTTTTCTGAGAGTATCCTGGTTCTTAATGTTTTGTCAGTTCTGAAGTTCCTGCAGAATTTAGTCGGCTTTGCCACTTTGCACATAAGGAGTTTTGTTTGTTTTGAATATTTAACCCAGTACGCTTGTTCACTAAATATGTATATGTCGATTAGGTTATTTACTACCCTTGAAAAACAGTGATATTAAAAGTATTCCAGTGGGGTGGGCCACAGGGGCTCAGTGCAGCACAGTGGCTCCTCGCCTGCCATGCCGGAGACCCGGGTTTGATTCACGGTGCCTGCCATGCAAAAAAAAAAAAAAGTATTCTGGAATTCTGGTAAATAGACAGAGGAAGGCAAGGAAGAAAAATGGGCTCTGAAAATGAGAATTGTGAACAGGTGTCTCTTTGCAAAAGTGACATAATTAATAGGCAAAAGGATAGAAATGGACAAAATCTGATGAAGTCAATGCAAATATTTCTACTTTCCAGTTTCTTTTGGTTTTAACTAGCATTGCAAATAGTCCTTTTCCAATATAGCAATATGAAAATGTGGAGATTATTTTATCACCTCCGCTAATCATCTTAAAAAATATCTCTGAAGCATGTGTCAGGACGTTCACTTATGGAGTAATTTTCTCAGTATCCCAGAGCCAGAGGACAGGTTTTCAAACCTAAATAAGTCAGATTTTAAAACCAAGCTCTTTCCTGCAAAATGCTATGATGAAGACAACTTTGGAAATGGGAGCTGTTACTGCTGATGTAGCTGTGAGCTCTGAGAGTTCTTTGAACTTCCTGTAAATTGGATATTTGGAACTCATTTTATTGACAGGAGAGCTGGCAGCATCATATTCAGATATTTATAAACAGCCCTCCAAACTAGATCTTTATATGGAAAAGGGCATTCTGAATAACTTTACAGGGAAAAAACCAAGAAAGTAATCAAACTTCCTTCTGCATAATCACAGAATTTTAGAGTTGGAGGAAAACAAGAAATGAATCTAGCCTTTCCCAGTTCTCTGCTATGCCATTTTATTTTTCATACAAGAAAATTAGGAATCACTGCATGAGATGGAGTCCTCGAAGTTACAAATTGCTGGTGGGGTGTTGTAGCCAGAACTCAGTGTGCAAGTGTGGGAATTATCGACTGCTATCAACAAACTATCCCCAAATTTAACGACTTAAAAGACATACTCATTTAATTTGCTCATAGTTTCATAGATTATCCATTTAGACTGAACTCAGCATGGTGGCTCTTCTGCTGGACGCTGGGGTTCACGTGTCTGCAGTCAGCTGGGGTTGGGCTGGTCTCTGGGCTCTCCACTGGGCTGACCTGTCCCCGTTCCTTGTGGAATCATCCCTTAGTCGTTGATTAAGTCACATGATGAGAAAGCGTTCTCTGTAGCAACTAACATACATCTCACTGTACAAGCACGCTTCAAACGCCTGCTTTCTCACATTTGTTAATGTCCAATTGCCCCAAGCACATGACATGGGCAATGTGGATTCAAGGAGTGGAGAGAGATTTTTAACTCATGACGAGAGAAACAGCAAAGTGACAATTTAAAAGTGCATCCATAAAGGTATGGGAGGAGCCACTTTTAATTTCAATAAAATTAACACATCTTTTCACATTCATTATATCCTGCATATGGGTCAAAATGTGGCATATATTATTTCACTGACTCTTCTTCCAAAGGCTTAATATTTGGCATTAAGATCACATTTTTTCAAAGCAAAATAAACTGAGGTTTAAAATTGTTGTGCAGATACAGGGACTGTTTGTTCTCATAGCTCTTTCCCTGCTCTCCCTGCTCTTTCCCTGCTCTCACCTTTATCTTCAGGCTGCATTTCCCAAGCTGCCATGCCCACTATCTTCCATGAGGTTTGGCCACTGGGAGACACTAGAAATATTTTGAAAGGCAGATGAAAAGTCAGGGTATCGCTTTCTCTTTACACCACAGCTGAATTTCTAGCAGCTGAGTTCTATCGTGAGGTGCCAACTCTCAGCAGACACCTTCACTTTGCATTGGGTTTTCACCAGGTAATTTCATGAAGTCTGGTAACAGTACTTCCTTCCTTTGTCCCACCATGGGATAAAAGAAGCCTCCTGCTCTTACTAATAACTCAGTGTCCTCATTCTCCAATGCTTGACCTCTCAGCCTGTCTTATCACCTATATAATTCCCTTTATAAAACACACCCATATTATTCACTGCAAATATTTTATTTTCTTTGGTGGGACCTTGACTCATGGAGTGGCTTCTCAAAATTTACATAGATTTTTAGATAAAGCAACATATAGACCCAGATCTAACGTTCAATCTCCCATTTGAGGCTGCCTTTCATGGAAAATACCCATGTGCAATATAGAATAAGACTTTTAAAAGATGATTGATGTTATCAGAAAGAATAGAACAGATACAGCTTCCATAAAATGAGAACAACCTAAATTAAAGCAGGAATAACTATGAATTCAATACAGCAGTTTAAAGACAAATTCAAAGAAGACCCCCAAGTTTTAAAACAAAAAGGCAAAGAGCGCATAGTTGGAGAGTAAACATTAAAGATTAGCTAGAAAGAAGATTTAAAATATAACGTAATAAACTTACAGCTTCACATAATGGCACACTGGTTTGTTCAGGCTACTTTGCCCATATGGAACAATAATTAAATCTGGAAAATATTAACAATGACAACAAGCTTTTGAAAAGTGGGTATTACACCCAAAGTGGGTAGAATCCAGAGAAAGACATGAACCATACCTGATGCTATTTGGCATTTTGTGGCTTTCTTTTTTTTTGCATAAAGTTATGATTCAACCCACACATGCTATTTGGGTGGGGAAAGTCACAGCCTTACTGGCTTGAGGTGTCAGAGAAAAGAGGTAGGTAAGAGCTGGAAGGACAGATTAAAGTTTAGAGGAGAAATTCGAAAGAAGCAGTTGGGAAAGGGATGGGGTCTGAAGTCCACATATAAATGCTGACCTTTGAACCTGGCATGAGCGGGGAGGTGCCAAGGGGCCCACTGAGGAAGCAGAAGCTGGAACTGGAGACGTTTCAGCCGGAGACCATTGGAAGGCAGAGAGAGCCTGTAGCCCATGGAAAAAACGTTTGTCAGCAGGAAAATGCAAATTAAAGCCACAAATTATCAATGTGCATGCATTAAAATAGCGAAAATTATGAAGCTTACAGCATTAAATGTTACTAAGGAGGTGTGGAAACCGTAGCTTTCCTATATTACTAGAGGGGATATTAAATGGTTTAATTACTTTGGGGAAAGTTTCAACAGTTTTTGTAAAGTTAAATACTCATTACCAATTCCACTCCTAAGTATTTAACCAGGAGATATTTAAACAAATGTCCACAAAGTGATTTAGTAAAGAATATTCATGCTAGCTTTATTAGCAGTGTCCACAAACAAAATAACCCTAGTGCTCATTAAAAAAGAACTAATACACAGACTGTATTCTTTTCGTAGAATATAATAACACTCGGTAATAACAAAGGACAAACTAGTGAACTTACAACACAGACATTACGTTGAGTAAAAAAATGCAGTTTATTTTCTGTATAATTCCATTTATGACAAGTCCTAGAACAAATGAAACTAATCTACGGTGAAGAAAAAAAAAATCAGAAAAGTTGGTGCCACTCTTCAGTAGAGGACATTGACTTGGAAGACAGGAGAGTAATTTCTAGTGTGATGCAAGTTTTCTATATCTTGAGAGGTGGGTTGTATGGGTGTATGTATTTGTTAAATTTTTATACAGAAGATTTGTGTATTTAAATGTATGAAATGTTTACTTCAAAAAATCTTATGAGGAATTATGTACAATAGAATAGCACTGCATTTTAATGCCTAACCAATTTAGACACACTAAGAATATATTACTTACAGAAATTACCTAGTTTGAAATGGAAAACTTTAAAATATATATGTTTAATGTTAGTTATTGTGCCAATTTGAATCTTTTGTGGATCCCAGAAAAGTCATGTCCTTTAATCCTCATTCAATATTACTGGGTGGGAGCTTTTTGATTGTGTCCATGGAGATGTGAGCCACCCAACTGTGGATGGTAACTTTTTATTAAGTGGTTTCCATGGAGCTATGTCCATTCAAGGTGGGGTTGCTCACTGGAGCCCCTTAAGAGGGACCAATTTTAGAAAAAACTTAAGAAACATGAGAGCCCACGCAGCCAGAGACCTTTGGAGATGAAGAAGGAAAACATCCCTGGGGGAGCTTCATGAAGCCAGAAGCCTGGAGAGAAAGCTAGCAGACGTCATCATGTTCACCATGTGCCTCTCCAGCTGAGAGAGAAACCCTGGACTTCATCGTCCTTTCTTGAGTAAAGGTACCTTCTTGCTGGTGCCGTAATTTGAACATTTTCACAGCCTTAGAACTGTAAACTTGCAACTTAATAAATTCCCCTTTTTAAAAGGCTTTCCATTTCTGGTATATCATATTCTGGTAGTTTGTAAACTAGAACCGTTATAAACCGCTTACATGTACCAGACCCAAGCAGGTTTATTTCCAGCCATTGTTATGAAAACTTTTACTACTCATATGACTTAAACTTTTCTAGAACCATAAAAAAAGATATAAGGTTCCAGCACATATTTTTTCAAGGCCTGCAAACTTCAGTGTCAGAACTGGAGTGAAATGGTATAAAAAAAGGGAAATACAAGCTAAAGTATCACATAATTTCAAATAAAAATCTGAAAACCTTCATGTCTGAGACTAAATGTTTCAGGAAAATGACCATTAAATTCCAATCAATAAAACAATGACCAATATTGTAGTGAAAATGAAAAAGAAAGGCTTTATTTATTTAGGTTTTACCTTGAAAAGGTAAGTTTGTTCTTATCTGTGTCTTTCAGAAGACTGTAATCTCTGTAAGATCTACAGAGATATTTATTTATATAATCTATATATAATATATAATTTATATAATATATATTTATTGGATATTTATATAATATATATTTATTGGATGAATTGATGACTTGATCATTGGTATTTTTTAATTAGCCCCTAAATTGCTGCATGTTCTGTGAAACTTACAATTTTATTTTGCAAATAATTTCTGATGCATTTGAGGGTGGATGGAATACCTCATAATCAGCTTGAGATAGACTAACGTTTTCTGTATGGACAGTGATGGATGTACAGGGATAAACAGGGTAGGGTGTTGGAGTGGTGGTTAATAGTCATCAGATCAGTAGAGTCTTTGGGTTTCTTCTGATGAGGGTGTGAAGATGTGTGTACCCCAGGAAAGACCATGCTCTTGCATTCAGTCTGTTCCTGTGGGTGTAGACCTGTTGCAGGTGGGACATTTAGATCAGGTTATTATCTAAGTGAGTCAGCATTTGAGGTTATCTAGAAGTGTTTTAGCTAGCTAAAGCTGATGAAATGCATGCTTTTCATCATTGAAACCTGACCCACCTCATGCAAGGTGGGTCTTAATCCTATTACTGGATTCCTTTACAAGAGGATGAAAGACAGAGAACACCCAGAAAACAGCCCCAGAGAAGCCGAGGGATGAGGTCACACAGAGCTCTGAGAGGAAGACACTGAACCAGAAGCTGGAAGGAGGAGGGAAGGGAGAGGCCAGCAGGCATCGCCATGTGCTGGCCATATGTTAGAGGAGTTGAGGATTGCTGGTAGCTAGTTTTTGGGGAGAAGGTATCATCCTGCTAATATACCTTGATTTGGACACTCCTCATGACCTCAGAACTGCAATCTTCTAAGTTAATAAATCCCCAACGTAAAAGCCAACCCATTTCTGGTATATTGCATTTCATCAGCTTTAGCTAACGAAAACACTTCTAGATAACCTCAAATGCTGACTCACTTAGATAATAAGTACCTCTGCATAAATAACACAGTCCAAGACTATGTTTTAAAAACAACAAAGAGATCAAACTCAGCAAAATGAGGTATTCCCAAAGATGTAAGGATGATTCAACATTAGAAAATCTATCAGCATAATTCATCTCCTTAACATTTAATGGGGGAAAAACAAAAATGCTCATCTAACTACTCAACAAAGCATTCTTGAGTAAATGAAGAAATCTTAGTTCAGGGATGGCAGGAATCAATGTTATAAAGATCTTCTTCCCCAAAATTGATCTGTGTATCCAAAGCAATCCCAGTCAAGTTCCAACAGGATGCTGCACTGGAGTTTGACGAAGTGTTTCTAAAATTCATGCGGAAGAGAAATTGTGTATGGAAAGAAGAGGCTAACTAATATTTTAATAAAAAATGAAGGGAAGGTTAGTTAGTCTGATCAGATACCAAAACTATTTTTAACATTAAGGCAATTAAATTGATATTGATGTAAGCTATATACAAACTGATCATTAGAATGGAAAAGAGAATCCACAAATAAATTCACATGCATTTGGAAATTCAATTAATGGCAAAGTTGGCACTTCAGAGGAACATGTCTGCTGAACACCCCAAGGTGAGCCATTATTTTGAGGGCTGTGGGGATGGCGCCCCCTTGCGACATGGGTGGTGCATTACCTAAAAGGTCAGGCAAGGAAGTTTCCCTTCAAATCCTTGGGAAGAGAATAAATTAATAAATGAATAGTTTGGAGACTTTTAGCTACAAATTTGGATATAAATTAAGGGATCACTTCTTCATGCATTTGCATGAATGAAGAACAGATGGGTTAAATAAATTGGTCCTGGAAAATAATTTCAAAAAGTATTAAAACTATCTGAGAATAAAGTTACCATGTTAGGATAGGGTAACCCTCTAAAAAAGATCCCAGAAGCAAAAATTTATAGAGGAGAAGATTGGAAAATTCAACTGGATCAAGAGTAACTTCATGTGTATTAAAAGTATCCCATAAACACATTTTAAAGGCAAATAAAACACTGATGAAAAATATTTGCTGGAATATGTTTATCTATTCAAAATTATTCAAAATATTTACAGAGCAACTTAAAAAAATGGGAAAACATAACCAAAAGAGGTCCACAATTTAAAAATGGTTTTAAGAAGAGCAAGTGCCAATTATAAACAAAAATGAAAAGATACTCTACCTCACTAGTAATTAGGAAAATTTAGTGAAATACTTTTTTCTTTTTTATACAAATTGGAACGGGAACTTTTTAAATTGAGTAACACCAGTCCTCAGTAAGTTGATGAAATCAATACATATTCTCATAAAATACTAGTGAGTTGTAATTTGACAAAGTATCATATTTTATTTTCTTTAAAACAGCAGTTTTAAATGAACTATTTCTGATCCATATATTTAAAAAACTGAAGAAAGTGGGTTTTGGTTCTATGTACAAACCAGCAAGATTTTCAGATCATGCACTTGAAAGCAAATTGAAAAAAAATCACATGATTGAAATAAGTGCACAAATCCATGAAACAAATGCATACGATTTTTAATTAATTTGACTTTCTTTGAACATCAAAATTTGATGTTTTATTGCTTTCTTCAATGAACTGCTTATTTCACTCATTTCCATGTCGGCTAATATTTTATTTGCCTGTCATAGGAAGGGTCGGATAAAGGTTCCATCTGAGTCCGTGTTTCCGTCTAGTCTGAAACTGAGCGAACGGGCCCCCCCCCCCAGCACACACCCAGCGTCTGTAACGGTGGTCCCGCCACTTGGCTTTGCACAGTCTGTGATTCCATCCTGTGTCCAGGAGAGGGCTAACGAATTTAGTCACTTTTACAAGAATTCTACTTTGAATTACTTTTTAATTTCTTTTGCAAATTAATTTCGAGCCCTTCCAGACTATGCATGTTTTGTGTTTAAATGAAATATATAGTTACTGTTTTTCTCTGAGTATATCACACGCTGTCTTCAAATACCTCTGAGCCTCATTTTAGCATCTGTCTTTTCAGTGCCATGTGGTTCTTGACATGAAATAAAATATTAACGCTATTTTAGACTGTAAATAATTGATGCTGTTATCCTATACATTCTACAGTGAAACCAGCCTTCAATTTACGGCTCCTCTTCAGATCAAATTATGTGCCTTTTCTCTTCACACATCTGAAAATTTCAAAAGCAAGGAAAGCAGAAGAGAAAGTGGGATAAAACTTACCTGTTTACTTGAATATTGATGTCTGTGGCAGCTGTGTGTGAGCCTGGCTGCGGAGTCACTTTCTACTGTGCCGTGGCTGTGAGCCCTGTCTAGATCCCTCCACAATTTAATGTCAGGTTGTTTTTGTTTCTGGAGCCTCGTGTCGTTGGTCACACAACTTCAGATAGAATACATACATTTCCAGAATGAGGATCCAGGCTGAACCACTTTTCTCTCAGATCAAATATGCTATCTGTCAACAGTGCCTTACTTTGCTTGGTTTTATAAATTTAAATCTTGACTTGTAGTTTGGGGGGAAATAAAAGAAGAAAAGAGCTAAAGACACAAGGATCAGGCAGGAGAAAGGAAGCATGAACCGTATTTTTGTACCAAATTCTAATTAACCTTCAGCTTCTAAGGAAAATTATTTATGGAGTTTTTATCCAATTTTTCAATAATTTCAAGGATCAATAGAAGATGACACAATTATACTGCTTGTTACATCTATGTCCCCATACTGTCATATCTCTACCAAGCAGTGCACACGTACACGCATACAGACACCAAGTCTACAACACACACACACACACATACTTAAATACAACAAATCCTTCCACACACACACATTTATTCCTTAGTTATTGCTAGCACAAATGCATAGTATGCTTATATCCACAAATTCACCAACCCACAAATGCACAATCCTAAACACACATGTATATTCTCACAGGCACACACTTAGACATGCACATACACACATTATTTTCAACCAAATCTAACCCCTGAAGCCAAAATCTTTGAAAAAGAAAAAAAAAAAAGAGGATCCAGAAGAAGTTACTTTTATTTGGCAAAGATCAAAGGAAAAACGGAAATAAAACTTTGCAAAAGACGAGAGTCCAAATAAGGAGAACAAGTAAAAAAGAAAGTTTCGCTTGCTTTCAACTCTGCCTAGACCCCAATCAGTCCCCAGTCTCTGCCCTCGGGAGTCAATCTCAGCAAGGACAGTGCTCCCAGCAGGGAAGTAATTATCCCACCATGAGGTTTTCTCAACTCTTGCAAGAAAAAGAGGCATCTTAGCCCTGAGCTGTTGCTGTTTGAGCTTCGAAGTTTATAGCATCAGGGGCCAATTAAGAAGCTCTGGGGTCCAGCCAGTCTAGGGTCTGGTTGCAGAGTTTGTACTCATAAGTACAGCTTGTCCAGTAAACTATTTCTACCATATCTTTCTCCCTGAAACCTTATCTTGCTTCAAGATTTAATGCCCTGGCACTAAATAATCTTCACTGTTTTCATGGCAGACCTAAAATTTACACTTTTTTTTCCTTTTGCAGTACAATCTGTAGCAATGGATAAAATAGTCAGGTAAAATATAGAGTGCTTAGATTTTAGATTTTAGTACCAAATATTTGTTTGTATAAGTATGTCACATATGTTGAATGGAATATACTTATGCTAAAAAATTTTTGTTATTTATCTGAAATTTTAAATTTAATGGGATGTCCTGTATTTTACTTGTTGAATCTCACATCTCTAATTCTGGATAATAAACAAGAAAAAGGGAAAATAGCAAAAGAAAGTTGAAAATAGAAATTAAGTATTAAAGCACAACAGAACACAAAAACAGTAAAAGAGAAAAAATGATTTAAACAAGGTGAACTTAAAAGCAAACTATATGCACATCAGTGCCCAGGTCTTGGTTGCTGTTTTAGTTTCCTGGCTGTGAAAGCAAATGCCACACAAAGGGTTAGCTTAGATAATGGGACTCCATGGGCTCACACGTTCGCGTCTGGGAGAAGTCCAGATTCAAGGCATCTTCGTGGTGGTGCTTTCTCCTGAAAACAGCGGCACTCTGGGCTGGCTGTCGGTGAGCCTCACTCCTTGGCTTTTCCCATCACATGGCGATGTACGTGGCGACTTCTCTTGGCTTTTCCTCTCTTCTGGGTCCCCCTGATATCCAGCTTCTGGCTGCTTGCTCTGTGTTCCTCTCTCTGCATCTGAATGCAGTTCTGCTTATAAAGGACCCCACTAATCAGATGAAAACCATCCTCATTCAGTTGGACCATGTTCACACTCATGGGATGGACTCAGCTTAAGA